>JADRCO010000602.1:0-29946 GCA_021464525.1 Rhizophagus sp. LPA8_4_AMF
TCCAATCATTAAGGTGCATGTGATTTGTTGACCGATATAGCCCCTATCTAATAAATCTATTATTGCCCGATCATTTACCAATTAACTGCTTCATTATAAGCTTTTTTTTTAATTTTAAAAATACTATAATATGATCTGCATAATGATATAAAATCAGTTAAAAATAATAACGGTCAATAAAAGTCTAAATGATCTTACTGGCTGAACGATAATATTATGTACAAAATTTCTGGGAAAATTTATAAAGTTAAATGTGTTATCTTATCCATCTACAATGTTTACAAATTTCATTTTTTTTTTTCATGTAATGGTTGATACTTTTGCATGCACGCATCAATCCGAACAGTTTAATGTTATGTCGATCTACATGCGGGAATTCAAAAGGAGGAACGATCTTTCAGTCTTCGGTCCAAGATCGGTCTGATTATATAAAATTTTTCATTTGGCAATAAAAAAATAATTATTTTTAACTATCTTTTTTTTTTTAACTAAAGAAATGATTTGCCGTCTTTTAAAGTTATTTATACTATTATTTCCTATTACTTCCTTCCACTATTTGCTTTTCTTTTCCCTTGGACAGTAATTAGTATTTTTCCGTTATCATACTCAACTCGAAACATCGTTCCTTAACCGCTGCTTTACTGTACCTTGGGCCTGGGTTTGAAATAAACTTTATAAATCCTTAATTTTATGTGTACGAAAATTAAAGTTGCACAAAATTTAAAGTTGTACAATGTAACAATGTACCAATATAATTTTTTTTTTTTAGATTTTGTACTATCAAAGTACAAGGGCGTAAGTCATCAACTCATCATTGCACAATACTTGAACGATGATTGGTTATCAAATTATTCCGACAATGGGAATGAACTTTTGAGAATATTTGGAATATAAATAATGATTTGTTGATAAGCTACTTTAATATAAATACGGGTTCTGTTTTTTTTAAAAAAAAAAATTCAATATTAAAATAATATTATAAAATTAGGGGAAACAAACATGAATAAAAATAATCATATTATACGAGACTATTCAACTGGAAATAACTTCGTACCTTCAATTATTGACAATCATGAAAACTTTCAACATGTTTCAAACCCTAATACGAATTTAGACACCTCATATATTAATAATACTGATATGACTGCTCTTATACCTCAAAATATTACGTTTGAATTTTATCTTCCTTTACCAAATGATACGCGTATTTATCATGTTACTTATACTGAATTAAATTCAGTAGGAATCGCGCAACTTTTGAATAATAGAATTAATTTATCCCACATTCTCAATCATCGACTTCCATATCATTATAATATACAACATTTAATTCGGCAAGAAATTGTTCAAGAAACTGTTGGTTATCAACAAAACACCGCCCCGCAGCAATCTTTCGATACTATGGATATTATTCAACGTAATTTCCAAGAATATTCAGATAACAATGCTTGCGATGTATCTATTCAACAACCTGTTGATTATCAACAAGATGTCATCCCACAACAATCTTTCGATACTATGGATATTCAGTCCACTATCCAAGAATATTCAGATAATAATGCTTACGATGTATCTTCAATCCCTCCTATTCCCGTTGATTATAAACAAGATACCAACTCGCAACAATCTTTCGATAATATAAAATTTGAATTTTATCTTCCTTTACCAAATGATGTATATATTTATCATGTTACTTATACCGAATTAAATTCAGTAAGAATCGCGCAACTCTTAAATAATAGAATCGATTTATCTCACATTCCCAATCATAGATTTCCATATCATTGTAATGTACAACGTTTAATTCGACAAGAAATTTTTCAACAATCTATTGGTTATCAACAAAGCACCACCCCACAACGATCTTTAGATACTATTGATGTTCAACCGATTTACCAAGAATATTCAGATAATACTAGTGCTTGCGATGTATCTTCAATTTCTCCCAGTCAACAACCTGTTGATTATCAACAAGATGCCATCCCACAGCAATCTTTCGATACTATGGATATTCAGTCCATTATCCAAGAATATTCAGATAATAATGCTTACGATGCATCTTCAATTCCTCCAAACAATCCTGATGATACCTCAGGAAACAATGGAGTTCAACCACATTAAAATACTAAGGCTAAACCCAAATTATAATTTAAGATAAAACTGAGTATTAAGATATATGTCATAATATGCTTTAAGAAAGATAATTATATTTATACGTTTACAATTTAACATTTGATGTTAATATAAATTCAATATTTAATATGTTTTAATAAGCTTTTTATTTTTTAAAGAGTGGGTTTGATAGAATTTACATATTTTATTTATTATTATTTTATAACATCCCCATTTCCAATATTATCCGGTAATCTGGTATTTTTTTGATCCAAATATACTAGACTTACACAATTTTGAAAACGACGATATTCAATTTTAAGAATAATTTATTTGAGATTAAACGAACTTCTATTTATTACCTTTAATAGTTTAACTTTCATTTCGATAATTAAGTTCTCCTTCAAAAGTATAAAGAATAATATGTAAGATACAAATAATTCGTTCACTTCGATAAGTTTAAATTTTTGGTGGGTATATAAACGTGAGTTCTTGTCATACTTTACTATTTATTATTATTTTTATTTATAAAAATAAATGCTTTCTCTCTTCTTCTTTAAATTCTATGTCTAAGTTTCCTTAAAAAAAAAAAATAAAATGCTTTTCTTCGAATATTAAATTAATACATGATCTAACGTTTAAATATTTAAAAAAAAACAGATTTAATATATTCAATAAAGTGAAGTTTTAAACAAAGATTTTTCAATTTTAATATGTAAGTTGTTATAGTTTATGTGAATACAAACGAAAAAGAAGATTTCTTATTCTAAGGATTTACCACGTTACAGTCGATTCATTAAAGTTTCCTTTTGTTTATCTTTCTGTTAATTTATTATATACAAATAACGTAAAGGTAAAATCACGATTGATCGAAGAAATTAAATAAAATTTTATTAAGATTGAATGTATAAATATCCTTTTGAATTATTTTAAAACAAAATTTTTGATCATTACGAGTTTCGTTTGTTTTGTGAATGTAAATAACTATATTTGAATGTTTAGTTTGAGCCGAGCAGCATTTTAGCACCAACCGAAGAATATCATTATCAAGCTTAGTTTTTGTTGTATCCCAATTGTATTTATCAAAGAAAAAAAACATTTATATTGATTTATAGAGGAAACTATATAAAAAATTCTATAGATGTTTGACTTTCGAAGATATTCTGATTTTAAAATAAATAAGCAATAAATTTGGCACGAGAAATGCTTAAGATGGGATATCTCTTACAGTAACATACAAAGAATAAAAAATTGTTAACTATAAAAAATAATGAATCTATAAAAATAAAAAAAATGTTTAGTATCTGACGCAAATCGACATCTAATATATGTCGTATATACAGTATATTTTTATGGCGTCAGAAAGTTCTAAACGACTTAGGTCACTTAATTACTTTGATTCTTTAAATTTTACTTTATTTTCTTCAAAAATATATTTACAAACAATCGAGAAAAACAAAAAATTGAGATCTTGTAATATATAAATTAAGGATTTATATTTCCAAAGTTACATAAAGTCGGTACTTCAATGCTTTCCAGTGCAATCCATCATAGTTGTTAACAAATGAAATTGGAAAATGGAATTTCAGCTGGATTGGATGCTTCATCAATTCCTTTTCAATTGTTCAGATGATGACGTTAATAAATAATATTTTTGATAAAAAAAAACCTTTTCAACTAATTATACTCACTTGAATTCAAGTGATTTGAAATTTTCTTCATGCCGAGTAACTGTTATAGCACGAGATAATTTCGTAGAAACCTATGTATAAAATCATTAATATTCAATTGTTGAAACTAGAGTTTTAAAGGGTTAAATACCTGAATAGGAGATCTTTTGAAATGGCAATGGCTTCATTTAGGATCCTCCAATTTTTGAATGATTTGCAACTGATTCATCGCGACTTTCCGATTTTGCTGATTCTCTTCATATATTTTCCGGTAAGAAAACTAATATCGGTTAATTAAATCATACTTGAAATGATTTGCAAACCAAGTTTTTCGAGAGTTTTTTCGTGCATAAATTTAAAATTCACTTAAACTTATTATAAAAAATGTAGGATATTGTATAGCGTGCTAAAATTTAGATGGTTTTTGATGTTTCGTTTAAAAATTTAAATTTCTAATCCAAAATAACGACAAAAAAATTCACATTTTCTTGTTGAACGATTTCAGCACAGAAAACGAAAGGTCAATAAATTTTTTTTTTTTATTTTAAATAATAACAGCGTTGCTTCGAGCCGGGAATTCCCGGGATCGATACTTTTAATAAAATGATCGACATGTTCATTTCAGCGATAATTCTATGACGAAGGGACTGCATTTCGTTACACAATTCAAATTCATTTATAAAGGGAATCTAAATATCATTTAATAATATTGTGTACTTATAAACTTCCTATTTAGGATAGCTTCTTAATTGGGATTGAGATTATCAGCTTGAGACGCTTCAATCTTTGATTCACAAAATTGGTGTCACTTCAGATTAATATATATAATATACCGCATTTTTTAAAAATTTTCTCAATTTTTTTCTTCTTCAAATCATATGAGAGTATTTTTATTGAAACTATTTATTAAAATTTGAGATTTTTATATGCAATAATTATTAATAACAAATATTAAAAAAGGTTCAATTACATTTTATTAAAAATGGTTTAATTAATGTTGTTACAAAAAAATACTTGTTTTGATGTTTACAGAAATTGAAGTTAGTGTAATTTTGTAATATTAATTAATATATATATTTAGGAGGAAATCACAAAGTTTGTGAATGTTGATATTTTATTTATTCATGCTTATAAGCTTTGAACTCCAGTTGAAAAACTCATGAGATCATTAGAAGAAGTCGTTCGAAGTGGAATAGTAAATAACTATTATATTTATAATATCTTCTCGATCAATTTTTTCTAAATATTAATTAAAAAAAAAAGTAAGTATTATACGTTGCTGCAAGCAAAATTTCCATCCTAAGTGCTGCAGAATTACATGGATGGAGGTACGAAATAATAATAATAATTTAGTATGTACTGTAGATATTTGTTCGTTAGAATTTGATTTACAACGTGCTTACGCTGAACTTGAGATGTGTATCATAAATTACATTCACACTTATATTATATTTGAATTATATAAGAATACTAAATCTCTATTTAAAATCTTTTAGGTTGGAATTATTCCATGTGGTATCATCACCGAAGGGTAATTTATATACATTTTAGTTATACATTTCGCACATATCGTTTTCGTTATACATTTCGTTATAATATTTTCGTCATACAATTCGTTGTCCATGATTTGGTCAATTCTATAACTGTTATACCGGTCACTTACGGTTTAATATTGGCTAAGTTATGGTCGGCTTCTTGGCAAAGGCGCCTTGTTAAGAAGCTAATGCATATTAATATTATATAAATCAATAAATGAATTTTACACTAGTTTATACCTAGGTATTTTTGTGAGAAACGGGATTGAATTTTTTTTTTGTCTCTTGTGTTATTGATAAACTACGGCTATTAACATTCATTTTTTTTTAAAAAAAAAATTTTTAATGTCGGTAAGTTCTAAGGAAAAGCCGTTTGTGAAATAAACTTAAAGAAACGTTCTAACATTTCTTTTTCTTTATTTTGTAGAACGTGTCTAATATGTCTACTATAAACTCCAAAATGCATCATTACGTCTGTTAAAATAATTACGGTTACGTCATTCGGATTTGGTACATCTGCCGAATATTTCGACAATCAATTCGTAGAGTGGTATACTTACCATTACACAAATAATAAGCGATCATTGACCTGTTGTAGACCAAATCAAACCACGTCCCATCGGCCCAAATTAGGAGATCATCGCTGGTACAGTTTAAGGCATTATTAGAATGGGCCAATAATTTTGGCCGACGGGACGATTTGGGACATGGTCATGTTTGGTATACAACAGATCACTTCGCACAGAATTTTAATTTCTAAATAAAATAATTTATAGCTATGCTCCTACATATCTCGCTTTCTAGAGAATAAGCGCGGGTTAAAAACTATTACAGATACTGTTAAAAAACCGATAAAAGGATATTGTTAAATCATTAAGCTTTAATAAAGATGTTATAAAAAAGGGTTTCAATATGTTCGAATTTGAGACTTTACAGTATATTCGAAACGCATATTTCACATGATAATGAGTCTCTTGTCGTCCAAACCCAAAAAAGGAAAATGTAACAATAGCCCTGTTCATCCGGTCGGTCGTATTTTTCGGTTGGATTTTGTTGTACAAAAATTATCCAATAAAATTTTTTATTTTCGATCGCAAATTGAATTGCTTTAGATTGAAATTTAGTTCGAACTTCTTATATTGATATATATTTTTTTCTTGTCACGTAAACGAAAAGAATTACAGCAAGTAATAGAAAAAAAACTTATTGAAACCATATTATAGAGTTAGACGAAGATAATACAGATTCAGATGATGAACAGGAAAGATATGTCTGAAATTATTACATGACTTTTTGAATTTGTTGAGAAGACAATTGAAAAAAATGCGTAAAAGAGGTTTAACACGTGAAGAGATGACGACTCAAGAAATTATCTAATTTTAGTTGGTTATTTTTTGGCGTTCGACCAAAAAAATCCCTAAAAAAATTGGGCTAAAAAGTTCAGAAAAATGGTTGCGTTGTACAAGCTGATCAGCCCAATCAAAATAAACTTAAATCCAACCGAAAAATGTGACCGAACAGGGTAGGGTAATGAATTTTGATTATTAATTATTGTTGTAATTCCTTTTTTGAGTTTGATCGGCAAGTCTGATGATAAGTTTTTTTGATTATCATGTCAGATGATCAATAAAAATGCAAATAAACTTTCAATAAATGGAAATTCATTAACTTTCCTTATGGAAATACTCGTACCCGCTTCCTAATTTGAGCTGATTGTAAGAATAGCATATTCCTATGTTTACTCCAAATCAAATGGTTTTCTGGCGATAAGATACCTCAGATCCAATCGGATGGAGTCTCGTTCCCACGTATCCTAGGAAGATTGTAGTTAACATATGAATCTGCAGATCTTCGCGTAATACATATTATCTGTTTTGCATATTTTAATGCATGGACGGCATGGTAAAAGGCTCCAAATGATTCCAAATGTTTGTTCACAATGGTATTTTTAAATCTTTATTCATGGTTACATCATAAACAGATTTTAAAAAGTTATAAAAATCTCCTTATTTTTTCTAAGAATCAATACCCCATCATTGTATTTGCAAATACTATAACGCCAATTATAACAAACCCAAGTCTTTAAAATGCAAAACGCTTTGATTTTATCTCAAACAGGGTCTATAATTAGTGAATTAAAAGAGAAATATCCGGAAACATTAAAACTATTGAATTATAATAGA
Source organism: Rhizophagus sp. LPA8_4_AMF (assembly GCA_021464525.1). Lineage (NCBI taxonomy): Eukaryota > Fungi > Glomeromycota > Glomeromycetes > Glomerales > Glomeraceae > Rhizophagus > Rhizophagus sp. LPA8_4_AMF. The sequence goes on from JADRCO010000602.1 coordinate 7,501, forward strand.
GAAGGCACTTTGGAACTTCTCCGCGCTTCTGGTGCTGTAAAAACTATGACTATCAACAAATATCTCAATATGCCTCCCAGTAGTGGTAATGACAACTACAAAGCATGGGAAGAATATAAGGCAAATGTTGACGCATACTTGTACTCGGTTAACTCTGATTCAGAATTAAGAGGTGCAAGGATGGAATTGGCTAAACATATAAAAAAAAAGCATTATGATAGATACCCAACTTGGCCCAAAGTCGGCAAAACACAATCAAGTTATATCGATTTAAATATTTATAATACTTATGAGTCAGGTGTTTGGTCCATTGTTTGGAGCTGTGATGGTTTTTTAAAAGTAACTGATAGTAGACCTGAAAGAAAGAAGTATATTGCCAATTTTGAAGGAAAACCGAAAATTAGATTGTTAAAGTTAAACCATGCTCAGTTGCGGAAAGTGGAGAAACTTACTTATAATAATTTTGGAAATGCAAAAAAAGAAGCTGATAAGTTAAAAACGCTAACCTGGGATAGTTTGTTAGGGAGATAAACTGAAAAAAATTTGAGATTGTTAGCAGATTTTATTAATAGGCATTTTTTTCATAAAGATGTTACTGGCTTGACTATTTTTTTTTTTACTGCTAATAATGTACTACAATTTTTATGAATGCAAGTTTTCCAATATTTTCAATATATTATATAAATTTTAAATTATTTAAAATTTGTGCAAAAATGTAAATTTTCTTTTATAAATTTATATGTAAAACTAGCTGTTAACCCGTTGCTTTGCAACGGTAAGTGGGTGTGAAATACAGAATTGAAAAGTTGATATTAGGTTACACATGTCATCAGCTAATTTTCGTTTCCAATATAAAAATGTTAACTTAAATTTACAGTACAAAAATACTATTTCGTTATTTTAAGAATAAATTTATAAATTCGAAAATTATAAAACACGCCATGGCGCTCTAAGTTTCTAACGCCATAGTTATAGATTTATGTATTTTTATTTGTTATTTTAACTTTTTATTATAAATTATTAGTAGATTACTAGATTAGCTAAGTTGATTCTATCAATATAATAATTATATTCCACTTTGCAGTATTTAATTCTGCAGCATATACTTCACATATATTCTTGTAAGTTTTTCGAGGGTACTGAGAAGTTTTAACTAATATAACTTGTTTAGTTTAGACCATAGTTTTTGAGAAAACGCACACTATGGCGTTGAGAACCAGTGGTTTACACGAGCTTTTTGAATGTATTTTGAAATATCATACCAATAAATATCTAAAGGCAACGTTGAATAACTACATACTAATATCAAAAGCTTCTGAAAATAGAATAACATTTTATAAAGATATTTTTAAAAATCTTCAAAAAAAAAAAATTCTATCTCCTCCTATATTTTTATATCCTTTCTATCTGCCGCCATAAATTTTCCATTAACTCAAAAATTTTCATACGTAGTAACATAAAGCGTATCTGCGTATGAATTGAATAGAATCAACGATAAATTATTTATTTTATAATATACTATTTATTTTTTGAAAAAAATGTAAATTGTGATGAACTTAATTACATCAAAAAAAGGAGAAAATAATAAGGGAGTTAAAAGATCGCATAAAGTTTCCTCATCCTCTCAAATTATAAATAGCAAAATTTGCCTAACTTTAAAATCAACAATGATAAAGCTGTGTTTGTTATTAAAATTCTTAATATATGTACAGTCAGACCTCCATATAATCACCTCCTATATAAGAACGCCTACCTTATTTTTGCTAACCTACATATCATTTTATTAGTTAATTTGACCTTTATATAGTTACACCTCTATACAATCACTAATTTTAATTGGGTGATTATATGGAGATCTGACTCTATAGTGTAAACAACAATAAGAATAAATTCATACCAAGTTTTGCCCATCCACACAACTTCTTACAATATTATTGTACGTTAAAGGAACCTTAAACCTAAACTCCAAATTTGATCCTGACCGTGATTTTGCATAAAACTCATCCTTTTTTTTGTAATCATATGATTTTAAAGATTTTAAATCATAAGCTAAATCTGTATAAATTTTTAAGGTTTAATAATTAATAATAATAGTATAAAAGTAACAATCGGAATCAATCATAGATCCAATAGTCCAATTGTCCATTACCCAAAAGATCATTATTGAAAGTTGGTTAAAAATTAGTATTATTTATTTCATGGGGAGTTGGGTTCCCTTCCCAGGAAATAAATGTGGAGCGTCAGCCGTGTCACTCATTAGATTTAGCATGTGATTAACTGTTTTTAACTATTTTAACTAAAATTAGAAATTTCCCGGCTATCTATATGAGACCGGGAAAAAGTATAAACACTCGCAATTTTCAAAAATTAGTATGAAGGTAATCATGAGTGACACTTAGTGCGATAAGGGATTAAAATTTTTTTTATATACTGTATGTATGATAATTTTAACATTTTGTGACAAAATATATATTTTAGTATTAATCGTTTCTTTAAGAGTTTTTTTCAAAAATAGGTAAAAAATATATTGATTAGTGAAAATTACAACATTTTTAGAAGTAAAAAAGGTAACCATATATCAAATTATATAGCATTATAATATTTTTTTTTTAAAAAAAAAAAAATTCCTGGCTCAATAAATTATAAAAGTTAATAATAGTCAACAATATTCCTTGAAGAATGGATTGAATAAGATAATCTAGCCTTTTTTTTTTGATACATTTTAATGATGTTTTACTTACTTTTTGTGAAATTGGCTCTAAGGTATAAAAATATAGTTAAATTACTATAAGCTTATTTTTAACTTGCTATTTTCTTTAACAATAATAGATCATGTATTTGGTCATATTAAGAAAGCGTCAAATTACTAAAAATCAAAATGATGTTTCAAATGTTTACACGACAAGCAGATCGCACAAACGATCAGCACACATTTTCTACAATGAGGGTCACGGATAAAAGTTAAACTATATATTGTATTGCATTTCATACAAAACGTAAAGGAAAATATTTTTCAATGAAATTATTAAAATAGAAACATTTCCCCCTTTTTTTTGTTCTTTTCCTTTCAATTGAAACAAACAGGTTAGGCATGTAGATCAACATCATTAACATTATGCATTTACTCTTCGATAAAGTACTTCCAAAATAAATACGACCCGAATTTTCTGGAGAATTCACTGATGGAAAATTGAAAATTTCTATATTTTATTCAGATATTCATCATTTAAGAATTTAAAAAACTACAAATATATCGAATTTTCAATACTCGGTTATAATGTAAACAAACTTATAAATGTAAATGATAAAAATCCTTTTGTTCCAACACCAGAATTAAAATCTAGTCCCGTACCGATTTTTTTTGTTTCTTTTAATTTGGAAGATGAAAATTGTTTTCATTGTGGAGAAAAGTACACAAAAACGTTAATTTATGAGCAAAAATATTGCTAAAACGCTTATCGTGTTATTTAACTAATATAACCGATAATTAATCTTTTTAATCTTGAAATTAATAGTTTAAGTTAAATCATTATTGTAGAGATAGATTATAATAATATTATTAGAAATTTTGGTTTTACAAAAGATTTAAAATTGGACGATTATATATTAGTTATGCAATATGCACAGGATGGAGATTTACATAAGTTATTTACAAAAAAATTTTACCGAAATTAATTGGAAACGAAAAATATCTATTCTACGAATTATATTATAAACGGGTATTCATATTTTAAATCTACTGGTATATGATTAATTTATAATGCTAATTTATTAATTATTTCTATTTTAGACTTAAGACTATTCTTAATGAAATTTATACATCGAGATTTACATCGTGAAAATATATTGGTAAATTATTCAAGTAAAAATTCTGAATCTTGTAAAATCGGAGATCTAGGATTATCCCGACCTGCAAGTAATACCCATCATTTTACAATATAAAAAACAAATAATTGTATTGTTTCGGATAATGAAATATATGGAGCGGTGCTTCGAGCCGGAATCATACTTTTAATGGTATCAATAAAAATGCATTTCAGCGATAATTCTATGACGAAGGGACTGCATTTCGTTACACAATTCAAATTCATTTATAAAGGTAATCTAAATATTATTTAATAATATTGTGTACTGATAAACTTCCTATTTAGGATAACTTCTTAATTGGGATTGAGATTATCAGCTTGAGACGCTTCAAATCTTTGATTCACAAAATTGGTCACTTCAGATTATATGATTTACCGTTACAGCATACATTTTAAAAATTTTCTCAATTTTTTTCTTCATCAAATCATATGTGAGTATTTTTATTGAAAGTATTTATTAAAATTTGGGATTTTTATATGCCATAATTATTAATCACAAATATTAAAAAAAGTCCAATTACATTTTATTAAAAATGGTTTAATTAATGTTGTTACAAAAAAATACTTGTTTTGATGTTTACAGAAATTGAAGTTAGTGTAATTTTGTTATATTAATTAATTTATATATTTAGGAGCAAATCACAAGGTTTTGTGGAGAATTTAGATGAGAGTTTGAAACGATTGAATGTTGATATTTTATTTATTCATGCTTATGAGCTTTGAACTCTAGTTGAAAAACTCATGAAATCATTAGAAGAAGTCGTTCGAAGTGGAATAGTAAATAACTATTATATTTATAGTATCTTCTCGATCAATTTTTTCTAAATATTAATTAAAAAAAAAAGTAAGTATTATACGTTGCTACAAGCAAATTTCCATCCTAAGTGCTAATACATTTGCAGAATTACATGATGTAGGTACGAAATAATAATAACCATTTAGTATGTAGATATTGAAGGTTATTGGACTTCAACCGAAGTTTGTTCGTTAGAATTTGATTTACAACGTGCTTACGCTGAACTTGAGGTGTGTATCATAAATTACATTCACACTTATATTATATTTGAATTATATAAGAATACTAAATCTCTATTTAACTGAAATCCTTTAGGTTGGAATTATTCCATGTGGTATCATCACCGAAGGGTAATTATTAATAGTTTTTATATTAAAAGATAATTATTGTAATTATTGTATTAATTATTTTTATATTAGGAAATATATGAAAAGAATCAACAAAATCGGAAAGTCGTGGTGAATCAGTTGCAAATCATTCAAAAAGTTGAAAAAAATTGGAGGATCTTAGACAAAGCCATTGTCATTTCAAAAGAGATTGGTAGATATCCCATTTTCAGGTATTCAACCTTTTAAAACTCGAGTTTTTAATTTTCTTTAACAGCTGAATATTAATGATTTTTATACATAGATTGCTACGAATTGGGTTTAATAAAAACTTGGAATTACCTCTCCTTTAATTGGTGCTAGATCAGTAGTTACTCAGCCTGAAGAAAATCTTAAATCACTTGAATTCAAGCGAGTATAATTATTTGAAAAAGTTTTTTTTTTAAAAAAAAAAATTAATTAACGTAAATTCATGGCAAAAAAAAAAATCATTATCAGATTAACACCTGAACAACTGAAAAATTGAAAAAAAGACTTGATAATATGGCAAGCCATTCTATAGCAAAAGTCTGCTGATATGCAGCAGACTCCCTGTGGTTTTCAGCAGGTGCCCCTGCTATTTTACAGCTGATCCCCCGCTATTTTGCAGCAGGTGCCCTGCTGTTATTGCAGCAGGTGATTGGTTTCACAAAAAGATCAACATAAAATTGCCTTTTGTGATAGTTTGTAAGATGTTGTAAAAGGAAATTTTTTGCCAATCTATTTGTGTAACAATCACCTGCTGCAACTACAGCAGCGTACCTGCTGCAAAAAAGCAGGGGACCTGCTGAAAAATAGCGGGAGGTCTGCTGAAAAACAGCAGGGGATCTGCTGCAAAACGGCAAGTCCACTGCTAAAGGCTAGCAGACTTTTGACATAGAACGGTTTGCCATATGATAAAGCGTCCAAACCAGCTGAAATTTCATTTCCCAATTCGTCTGTTAGAAACTAAAAATAGATTCCACCGGAAAAAACATTAAAGTACCTCGTAAATTTAAGCTATCGCGACTTCATGTAACTTTAATTTATATTATGAGATCTCAATTTTTTGTTTTTCTCGATTGTTTATAAATATATTTTTTTCAACAAATAAAGTAAAATTTGAAGGATTAAAGTAATTAAGTGATTTAAGTTCGTTTAGAACTCTCTGACATCTTAAAAATATATATACAGCATTTATTATTCTCTGAGTCATTTTATCAAGTAAATTTAGCCTTAGATGACGATTTACGACAGATAATGTAAGTACAGTCAAGCCTTTATATAACGAAATGTCGGAACTAATATGAAAAAAATTTAAAAAATATCGTTATATCATATTATACCGATATTTATATGTCCTCACATATAGTGGGAATTTAAAATTTTATCGGTATATCAAGTTTTTAATAGTGTATCGGTATATCGAATATCGGTATATCGAGGCCTGACTGTAAACATCAATATTTTGATTTTTATTAACAGAAGTTGACTCATGATATTTTCCTATGATTAACAACCGTAAGAAATATAGCATTCTCCCGTATTGCTGAAATAAATATATTTTAAAATCAGAAATTCAAACCTACTTTTATAGGATTTTATATAGAGGTCTCCTGTATAATTTGATATAAATGTTTTTTCTTTGATAAATACAATTCAAATGGATTTAACAAAAACTGGATATTAATTCTTAAATTGGTACTAAAATGTTGCCTCGACTCAAAGAGAACATCTAATTTAAAATTCACAGAACAAACGTAAACTCGTAAAGACCAAAAATTCCATTATTAGAAATTTTTGTTTAATATGTATTATCGGAATGAAGTGATTTATACATTCAATCTTCATTTAATTTCTTCGATCAATCGTGATTTTTACCTTACCGTTATTTGTAATTAGAAAGATAAATAAAAGAAAATTACGACTGTAACAGGGTTATTCTCAGAATAAGAATCTTTCATTTCGTATTAATTCACATATACTATATTAAAATTAAAGATATGATTAAACTCACAATATCACTTTATTGAATACATTAAACCTACTTTCTTAAATCTTTAAACGCTAGATCATGTGTTAATTTTAATATTCGAAGGAAAGTATTTTATTTTTTTCAAGGGAAACTTAGATATAGAATTTAAAGAAGGGAGAGCACTTATTTTATAAAAAAAAAAAGAAATAACAATAATCCTGAAGTATAAGAACCGCGTTTATATACCCACCAAAAATATAAACCTATCGAAGTGAAACGAATTATCTGTTTAATTTAAACTTCCAAATTATTTTGAGCTTTTAAGATTCCATCATACCAATTATTTCCTATACTCTTGAACTTAATTATCAAATGAAAATTAAAGGTAATAAATAGATGTTCGTTTTATCTTAAATAATTATTCTTAAAATAGATTATCATCGTAGCGAATAAAAAAAAAAATCACCAGCTTACCGGATGATATTGGAAATAGTGATAAAAATAAAGGACTGATATAAAATAATAATAATAATATGTAAGTCTATTATACCTACTCTCTAAAAAATAAAAAAAGCTTATTAAAATATTTAAATATTGAATTTATATTAACATCAAATGTTAAATTGTAACGCATAAATATAATTATCATTCTTAAATCATATAATGACATATATCTTAATACTTTAAATTAATGATTTGGGTTTGGCCTTAGTTATTCTGATATAATTGAACTTCATTGTATCCATCTTCAGGACTGTTTGGAAGAACTGAAGATGCATCGTTAGCATTATTATTTGAATATTCTTGGAAAATGAGTTGAATGTCTATAGTATCGAAAGATTGTTGTGGGGTGGTATCTTGTTGATAATCAACAGGTTGTTGAATAGGAGATATATCGTAAGCACTATTATCTGAATATTCTTGGAAATTAGGTTGAATATCTATAGTATTGAAAGATTGCTGTGGGATGGCATCTTGTTGATAATCAACAGGTTGTTGAACAATTTGTTGCCAAATTAAATGTTGTACATTATAATGATATGGAAGCCGATGATCGGGAATGTGGGATGAATCAATTCTATTATTTAAGAGTTGCGCGATTTCTTTTGAATTTAATTCGGTATAAGTAACATGATAGATATGTGCATCATTTGGTAAAGGAAGATAAAATTCAAATTTTATATTATCGGTAGATTGTTGTGAGATGGTTTCTTGTTTATAATCAACAGGAACAGGAAGAATTAAAGATACATCGTTAGCATTATCATATGAATATTGAAAATTACGTTGAATATCCATAGTATCGAAAGATTGTTGTGGGATGGTAACTTGTTGATAATCAACAGGTTGTTGAATAGGAAGAATTAAAGATACGTCGCAAGCAGAATGTTCTTGATAAGTTGGTTGAACATCCATAGTATCGAAAGATTGTTGTGGGATGGTGATTTGTTGCCGAATTAAATGTTGTACATTATAATGATACGGAAGTCGATGATTGGGAATGTGAGATAAATCAATTCTATTATTCAAGAGGCGCGCGATTTCTGTTGAATTTAATTCGGTATAAGTAACATGATAAATACGCGTATCATTTGGTAAAGGAAGATAAAATTCAAATATATTATTCTGAAGCGCAGGAGAAATCGCATTAGCATTATTAACGAAGTTATCTCCAGTTTGTCTTATTGGTAAATTAGAATAATCCATGTTCCTAATAGTTTTAAATTATTGGGTTTATACTGTATATTGTACTGGTGAAAATTTTAAATTTTTTAAAAGAAAAAACAACGACGTATTTATATATCTTTTTTCTTTTCTTATGTATATACATAAAGGATGTGTAACATCTGTGCACTTCGGATTTCCGTTTCATCCTGCATAAGGATTATTTTACTAGCGGGTTATGCATATTACTATGAAATTTCATTGTACTATATGTTAACCGCTATAAAGTTTTTGTCTACCCTATTATCAATAAGAACAATAAGAGATACAACATGCATATTAGCATTGAAGTTTACATAATTTTTTTTTTTTTATGAGATACTAATTTGGTATTATATTAAAGGATAAATATAAACAATCACGATCTGGATTTCTGAAAAATAATGCGAATTTTCCATGTTCGTCAACTCAAAACGCCTACTTATTAATGTTTGTTTATGTTTGTTTATATGGTATAGATAAAACGCCTATCGTACTTATTTTATACAAATAAAGATTACCAAAATTAGTGTTCAAATTTCTATAAAATGGTACTACAAAAAATAAATTGGTAAAAATTTGATAGGGAAATATCTGCACATGCAATCTGTAGAGATTATCACTTATCATTCTAATTTAGCTTTTATTTTTCCCACGATCAAGATTTTTTTTTACTTTTATTTTTCCCACGAACATAGTTAAGGGAATTAAAGACAAATACGGTACAAAAAGGTATCATAAAAAAAAACTTGTGGGGATGATGATTTATTTATTTCTCCCTAGATTAAATACTTACAGTATGTAATTAAACAAAATTATTAATCATATATATAATCCCAAATCGACTTATTGTCCCACTATACTTTGTGTACAGTACGGTGTATAGCGAAAAAAGTTGCGATTGATAATATTTCTTGTTAACTAACGATTCAAATTGAACAATTTTTTATATTTTATAGAATGAATCTAAATTTATAATGTATAAAAATTTGGCGTGATTTTAATTACTTATTCATTCACAGCGTTAAACAGGTCTGTCTTCCACATGGCGTTAATTTTTGGGCTAATTCTTTGACAATTTTTTTAAAATTTGAAAATTATGTATACACAAATTAGTTTATAAATTTAACACAGCACTTTATAATAATTTTAATTATTTAAATATTATAATTGTTGGCTTCTTAATTTTATTCGTAACACACTGTATATTAATTAAGTTACATAACCCCAAAATGTAATTTACAACTGAAACCTATATGTTTAAATAATAAGTAGGCGTTTTGAGTTGACGAACATGGAAATTTCGCATGATTTTTCAGAAATCCAGATCGGGATTATTTATATTTATCCTTTAATATAATACCAAAATTAGTATCTCGTAAAAAAAAAATAAGATTATCAAAATTAGTGTTCAAATTTCTATAAAATGGTATCATTACAAAAAATAAATTGGTAAAAATTTGATAGGATATATCTGCACATGCAATCTGCCAGAGATTATCGCTTATCATTCTAATTTAACTTTTATTCCTCCCACGAACCGATTAAATCAAGATTTTTTTTATCATAGTTAAGGGAATTAAAGACAAATACGGTGCAAAAAGGTATCACATAAATAAAAACTTGTGGGAATGATGATTTATTTATTTCTCCCTAGATTAAATACATCAGTATGTAATTAAACAAAATTATTAATCATATGATCCCAAATCGACCTATTGTCCCACTATACTTTGTGTACCATACGGTGTATAGCGAAAAAAGTTGCGGTTGATAATATTTCTTGTTAACTGGCGATTCAAATTGAACAATTTTTTATATTTTATAGAATGAATCTAATTTATAATGTATAAAAATTTTGCGTGATTTGAATTACTTATTCATGCACCTATGATCACTGCGTTAAACTGGTCCGTCTTTCACATAGCGTTAATTTTTGGACTAATTAATTTCTTTGACAATTTTTTTAAATTTGAAAATTATGTATACACAAATTAGTTTATAAAATTTAACATAGTTCTTTATAATAATTTTAATTATTCAAATATTATAATTGTTGGCTTCTTAATTTTATTCGTAACACATTGTATATTGACACTAGGCCTATTCATTTCTGATTGTTCGGGTTTTTGATCGCAAAATCCATTGTGATCAAAAAAATCTACTTTTTTGTGGTCGGTAGGATCGGTAAAAATCGGGTCACTAATCAAGTTGCATAATTTCGTCAAATGAACAGGCCTATTATTAATAATTTTTTTTCTTCACTAATTACTCACATAACTTTCAACATTGCACAAGATATCAAAAAGGAAGATGAATTTATGAGTTGAATAATCAACAAGTAACTTTATTGGATGTATAATATGAAATGACTGCAATATGGATTATGAAAAACAATTTATCATCGCATCGAAGAATTAATTTATGGTTATTTTACAATTCCATATTCTTATTGAATATCTACCATAATAAAAGTAACTGTTAAATTCACATTGAGAATTGAAATCGATTCAAAATTGATGTTAATAATTCAATTGACGTTTTTAGCTTTATGAATGAATATCGTTTAATGTAGTCAATAACGATTTACATGTACATTATGTTTAATTTTGATTTAGAATAGCTCATACCCTTTATTCCCGGGAGATTAAATCAGCCTTTCATGAACTTATCAGTTTAGTATTTCAAACGACGATCTCAATTTTTATTTTAAGTATATTCAACAAAAGGTGCCAATCTTAAACTTTTATCGTTCGACAAAGTTTTTTTATTCACAATTAATATAATACTTAGAATTTTCAATTTCACAAATTTTAGTTGGCAACATTATCTAAGGTTCTGGAGTTAAACCATTAAACGGCGTTTTAACCAAGAAAAGACAATCGCTGATTGTTGGACGGTGTGCATGTACCGTTGTACTGTACATTTACGTCGCCTAATTTCTATATCAAACTCTTATTAATAGTACTATTACTGCGCCTCGGAATGATATTTACCATGTTATGTATACCGAATTAAACTCAGAATAATAATATCAATTCATCTCACATTCCTAAACCTGTTAACTATCAACAAAATATCATTCAACAACAATTGATAGGTTAGCCCCACAATCATTTATACAAAGCCTTTGACACCTACCATTTAGTTAACCACGACTCTAAACGACAAAAAATAAAATAAAGTATATTAACTCATAAATAAATGATGTCATTTATGATTTATATTTTTGTTTATTTTGACAAATTAATGTGTGTTATTTACAAATCATTATACAAACCGTTGAATTATTGTCAAAGAGAAGCCCTTCTTGAATCCTAAAAGGTATGCCCTAACAGTCATTCAATCCTTTTGATCTTATTTTAATAATATCGGCAACAGCGTCACTTAATTTCTCTATTAAATCAAAACTGGTTGATTGTATTTGCCAAAATGAACCAATTAAAAATTAAAACCGCCACATTCTCCACGGAATATCTATATAAAAATAGATTTATATTTTCCAAAGTCGAATCTACCATATTAGTATTATTTATTTTACATTTCGTAGTATCACTGATGGTATGACAAACACTAATCACGTGATCAAAATTAGCCTATTCATGATAAACATAAAAGTTTCGGTAGACAATGTGCTTGTAGCGAGAAAGGAATAAATGAACTCAGGCAATTACTATTAATTGTAATTCATTCAATTATTCTTCTAGTTGACATATCATCTTTGATAGAATATCTATAAATACCGTTACAGCATACATTTTTAAATTTTTCTTGATTTTTTTCTTAACTGTTAAGATGATTTTAACAGCGAAATTCATAAAATATTTTCATTTTTCATATGTAATAGTTGTTAATAATAACAAATATTAAATTAAAAAGATTCGATTACATTTTATTAAACATGATTTTATTAGTTAACTGGTTTTGAAATTGAAGTTAATTTAGTTATGTTAAATAATAAAAAATAAAAAACTTGACCGCTAAATATTTAGGAGGAAATCATCGAAACAATCTTGTGGAGAATTTATATGAAAGTTTGAACCGATTGAACATGAGTCATGTTGATATTTTATTTAATCGTGCTTAACTCCGAACTCCAACTGAAGAACTCATGATATCATTAGATGACGTCATTTGAAGTGGAATAGTAAATAATTATTTTTTTAGTATTTGCTCAAACAATTTTTTCTAAATACTGCAAGCAAATTTTCCATCTCGAGCACTCATTCGTGCTAGTACATTACGTGGATAGAAGTACGAAATTATAATAATGTTTCATAGATATTGAAGATGAGTTTCAAGATAAAGTATTTTCATCAATCATGTTTATTGAACTTCGCGATCGTTAGTATTTGACTCATAACCTGCTTATACTGAACGATGTATTATAAAATTAAATTCACACTTATATTACATTTGAATTAATATATAAGAATACTAAATCTCTATTTTAAAAATCTTTTAGGTTGGAACTATTCCGTGAGGTGTCATCGCCGAAGGGTATTGATGTTTTTTATATTAAAAGATAATTATTATAATTAGCGTATCATTAAGTATTTTTATATTAGTTTTCTTACCGGGAGAAACAGTATTCAAAAGTTGAGGTTTTTTTTCTAATACATGGGCTGAAGAAATTTTAAACCACTTGAATTTAAGCGAGTATAATTATTTGGAAACGGGGGTTTTTTTTAAAAAAAAATTTATTTATTAACGTAAACTAATGGCAAAAAAAAAAAATCATTTATCAGATTAACACCTGACTTGAAAAAGACTTGATGATGCATCCAAACAGCTGAAGTTCCATTAACCATGATAGATTACACCGGAAAACGTTTAAGTGCCTCGTAAATTTAAGTTATCGCGACTTCATGTAACTTTGAAAGAATAAATCCTTAATTCATATCACGAGATTTCAATTTGCTATTGTATTTTTCTCGATTGTTTATAATTATATTTTCTTCAACAAATAAAGTAAGTTCAAAGGTTTGAAGTAATTAAATGATTTAAGTCGTTTAGAACTTTATGACACCATAAAAATATACTGTATATACTACATAGTATATTATTCTCTGAAAGTAAATTCAGCCTCATGACGATTTGCATCAAATATTATAAGCAAACATCTTTTTATTTTAATTAAGTTAATTCACGATATTTTCTTTGTATGTTACTGTAAGAGAAATTCATCTTAATCATTCTCCCGTACCAATATTATTGCTGAAATACATGTATTATTACTTAAAATCAGAATATCTTTTTAAATTAAAATAATATTATTTAAACTCCATAATTATTTGGAGTTTACAGGATCTCGTCATATCCTATGTCTTACGTAGAAATTGGAATCGATTCTATCAAAATCGAATTAATCGAAAATCGAATCAGAATCGAAACTATTACGAAATTCAAAAAATCACGCGACTTCGGATAAATAGTTTAGCCGTTAAATGTGCAAAATTTGTTGCGTTATAAATGGTGTTACACCAGTTTTAATTCTGGCCGGAATTATAAACTTTATTTTAATGCCATATTAAATATTTTAAATATTTTTATGTGCAATTAAATTTGTGATCATCGGAATCGAAAATCGAATTTTAGAGAAACGATTAATCGCGATTAGTCTATTCTAAAATCAATTCTAATTATGGGAATCGACTAGTTTTACGTCGACTTCAAGTCAACTGGATATGCTATCTACGTATCATAATTCCGTTGGAAGGAATTAAAACTGCACTGTAAGCATTATTTTATTCTCGATCCGTTGTTGAATTAAATATTGTACACTTTTAAAATGATATAATCAGGGACGTGAGAAATTATTCAAGAATCAAGTGATTTCCGATTTCACTAGTTTTAGATACAAAGCTCTAAATGCTTGTTCTCTCTTTCGTCCTTTATTTAATTGATAAACGAAAAATTACAAGTGCAAATGAATAGCTGTAACTTTATCTTCCTAGTTCCTTCTATAGTAAATCTTGAATATTAAAGTCTAAATTGCATAATGTTTACCGTATTAAGCATGAGAGTTAAGGAATATCTCATCAAAAGAATATTTAAACATAATTGATTTCCATAAAAAGAGAAATAACGAACTCGCGGTTCAAGAGTACTAAAAGTTCGGTATATAGTAGAAATTCGGTATAAATCTTTCTTATATATCGAACTACCTATAGCAAGTTTGGTAAATAAATCTGTCACGTGATTAAGAATATTAATTTTGGCCAGAATTAAGATTTAATTATCACAAAGACCAGCATAAATTAATTAAATTATGTGAATTCCAAACAAGTGATGTATCAAGAATTTTTTTTTATATGCTTTATTATAAATGGTAAGTCAACAAAAGTTCGGTATATGTTATAACAAGTTTTATATGAAATTCGGTATGTCAAGATTTTTTAAATAATATGAAACTGATTTTTAAAAAAAGTTCGGTAAGTCAAGAGTTCATTATATCGTGGGTTCGTTACATCAAAGTCAGACTGTATAATTGATACCGCTGTTAAAAATACACTGTATGTGATTTATAAATTAATATTTTAAGGATGAATAAATTATCAGGGTACATAGTATACGTTATAAAAATGGAAGTAGTTTATACATGTCAAATTGTCACTCGCATCACATCATTCACATTTCATTTGGTGGCGGAAAAAATAATTTTGTTTATCATCACCCATTATCTTGAAATTGAACTTAATTATCAGAATGAAAATTAAAGGTTATAATCTCGTTAAAAAAATAAATTTATTCTTAAAATTGATTATCGCCGATTTCAAAATGGTGTAGCCTGATATATTTTATTACCGGATGATATTAATATTTGAATAAATTAATAGAAAAATAGGATATACCTTTTTGAAAATAGCGATAAAAATAAAAAGGACTGATATAAAAAAATAACAATATAATAATTACAGTATTACAATATGTAATATCTATCAAAATTACTTAAAAAAACCTATTAAGTGAAACATACTGAAATTGAATTGAATGTTAAACTATAACGTATAAATATACTGTAACAATATTTCTAAAGCATACAATATCTAGCTTAATTATCTATCACTACTGTTTTATCTTATATTATGATTCAGGATTATTTTGATGTAATTGGACTCCATTATATCGTGAGGTATCTTCAGGACTGTTTGGAGGAATTGAAGATGCATCGTAAGCATTATAATCTGAATATTTTTGGAAAGTAGGTTGAACATCTATAGTATCGAAAGATTGTTGTGGGATTGTATCTGTATCTTGTTGATAGTCAACAAGTTGTTGAATAGGAGGAATTGAAGATACATCGCAAGCACTGTTATCTGAATATTCTTGAAAAATCGGTTGAATATCCATAGTTTCAAAAGGTTGTTGTGAGATGGTGTTTTGTTGACAACTAACAGATTGTTGAACAATTTGTTGCCGAATTAAATGTTGCACATTATAATGGTGTGGAAGCTGATGATCAGGAATGTGGGATATATCAATTCTATTGTTCAAGTGTCGTGCAATTTCTGTTGAATTTAATTCGGTATAAGTAACATGATAAATACGCGTATCATTTGGTAAAGGAAGATAAAATTCATATGCAATATTTTGAGGTATAGGAGCAGTCGTATTAGTATTATTAATATGCAAGGTGTCTAAATTCGTATTATGGTTTGCAGTGTGTTGAAAGTTTTCATTATTATTGTCAATAACTGAAAGTACGAAGTTATTCCCAGTTTGATCCATTGATAAATTAGAATAATCCTGTGTAGTATGGTTATCTGAATTCATGCTTCCAATAATTTTTAAAATATTGTCTGGTTTATGTACTAATAAAAAAAATTTTTTTTTTTGAAAAAAAAAAATCCAAAAAATCTTGAATTTATTGAAGAAGCAGGACGGTATGAAATAAAGTATCACATTAAAAAAAAAAAATAAAGTATCACATAAAAAAAAAGTAGGGTAGTATCACATAAAAAACAACTTGTGGTAAAAAACAAGGTAACGAATAAAGTATCACATTAAAAAAAAAATAAAGTATCACATAAAAAAAAAGGTATCGAATAAAGTATCACACAAAAAAAAGTAGGGTATCAAATAAAATGTGGTATAAATAAGAACGGTATCAAATAAAGTATAACATAAAAAAAAGTAGAATAATACCATTGAATATATTATTTTTTACTTGGCATCAAATAAAGTATCACATAAAAAATAACTTGTAAAAAATAAGTACAGTATCGAATAAAGTATCACATAATAAAAAAGTAGGGTATCAAATAAAGTGTGGAAGAAATAAGACCGGTATCAAATAAAATAACAAATATAAAAGTAAAGTATCAAATAAAAGTAACGCATAAAAAAACAACTATCGAATAAATTATAAAGTATAAAGTATCACATAAAAAAAAGTAGGGTATCAAATAAAGTGAAGAACGTATAAAAAAAAGTAGGCCAAATAAAGTATTCAAATATAAATAAAACATGTGGTAAAAAAATAAGTATCACATAAAAAAAAAGAATAAAGTATCACAAAAAAAACTTGTGGTAAAAGTATCAAAAAACTTGGTGAGAATGAGAATGATTTATTAAATACAAATGTAATTATTAATCTCATATGATCTAGTCGACCAAACATTGTGTATATTAGATAAGTTACGCAAAACTTAAATGTAATTCTGCAATCCTATTGGTTTAAAAATAAAATCATGCGACATTTGTTTCCTCAACATTGCACAAGATATCAAGAAGATAAAACCTCCCCCTGATACGCTGCAGTCGGCCCCAAATACCAAACAACTACCTACTGATGTAGGTGGTCCGGGGTGGGTTTAGGGTGGCCCTCGTTGGGTCACCCTAAATCTCTAATCAAGTGAGGACCCGGTTGTTATATTGGGTGAAGGTGTCTTGTTGTAACTTTATCTTTTAATTTTTTATTTGTAATAGTTGTATTTGTACATCCTCCTCCTTCAACTAAAAATAAATAAATAAATAAATAAATATCAAGAAGATAAATTAATGAGTTGAATAGTTAATATTGAATGTATAATATGAACTGACTGCAATATGGATTATGTAAAAAACAATTAATCATCACATCGATATGATTGTATTACAGTTTCATATTCTTAATTGAATATTTATCATAATAAAAGTAACTTAAATTCACATTGAGAATTGGAATCGATTCATCTAAAATCTAAAACCGAAAATTGTTTTTAGCTTTATGAATAGTGGTCAGTTTCGTTTAATGTAACCAATAGCGATTTGCATGTACACCCTTAGCTTCATTCTTTAAGCATTCGGGAGATTAAATCCATTTAGTATCTCAAACGACGATCTCAATCAAAATGACACAAAGGTTCTGGCGTTAAACGGCGTTTTAACCAAGAAAAGACTATCGCACAATCGATTGTATAAATTGATGATGGACGTTGTGGCCGTTGTGCCATATACCGTTGTACATGTACGTCGCTAATTTCTATACAATTATCAACGGATCAAACTGGAAATAACTCCGTAATTTCAATTTTTTGTAGAGTCTATGTAATATCTATAATACTATATATAATGTAAATTTATTATTATATAAATATTTTATAAATCTGTAATACATATGAATATTTATTTATTTTCAATTATTTATATAAATTTATGTATAATTTATAGTGTTAAATAAATATTATATAGATATTTTATATGTCATAATATATTTTATATAAAATTTTCATATAAATTTATATAAGTTTAAAATATTTATATATTTTGTATATTTCATTTACTACTAATACAGTATATTATTAATATACTTTGCAGAAATCCATGATTTGCAAACAAGTGTTAAACGTCATCATTAAATACCATTGTAATAAATATTTGTCCATAATAATATAAATCAAATTATATATCGCGTATATCATGTGATATAATCCGCATCTAAAAACAACTTATTTTAGCTTTAAACTTTATAAATTCTTTTCCTTTCACTTTTTTCGCTTCTCTCATTTAATTTTTTTTTTCTTATTTAGGTGGTTCTTTCAGTCTCCTTGGACGCAAAATTTCTGTAATTTTTCCTTTTTTTTTCTTTAATTGTTTTGTTTTAACAAACAACTTCTAAAAGTTCATTCTTTATATAGGCGTTTCTCTCATATCTCTTTGGATATAGGATTTTGATAAAGTATTCTTTCTATTCTTTCTTCAATGATTTTATTTAATGAACTTTATTGGCCAGTATCAATTTTTTTACTTATTTTATTTAGGGTTTGTGGCTTTCTTTGTGATCACTGACTCTTTAAGTTAAACAATTTCACTATTAAGACTATCTATTCCCAATTTCGGAAAAAGAAAAATCTCAGTCTGGTTCCACTAAAATGAGGCATTGTGACCCCAGCTCAAAAACCATTAACTATTTCTATAACTTCATCAACCGTCAGTATATTCTTCTGTTCGAATGTATACTTAAATCCTGCAAATTCATCTTTCTTCATATCTTATTTGGCGGTACTATTCTTTTCAGCTGAATTGTTTCTGTCCTGGTCTAAGATCTTTGATCCATCAGGTGCGTTTACCCACTGTCTTTACAACTTCCCAAATTACTGTATTTTCTAACAGATACAATTGTGGTGGTTCTTGATTAACCTTTTATGTGAATTTTTCCTTCCTAAATCACTTAACCTAGAATAATCATTAACCCAACTTCATTAATTTCATTTCTAAATTCTTTGTCTATTTTTATATTTAATTCAACGTCTTCTACTTTTGCAACTTTTGATAATTCTCAATTCATACTTCTTCTCATCTTTTTTTCTTTGTTACTTTCTTCCACTGCAGAATCATATAATAAATTTATTTCAAATATTTTTCTGTAATTTTTAAATTTATGTATGTATTTGTATATTTTGATCGTATATCGCACTTTTTAGGTATATGATTCTTCCAAATATTTTTCTATCACTCCTACTTCATCTATATAGTCTAACAACAACTTTTCGTCCTCTTTGTCTATATTATTGCCATCAACCTCTTTTCGCTCATTGTATCATTATCTATCATTATCGTATTTCCTTTATACCACCTAAAATATCTGCCTCTTAATCTAACGCCGAAATCTCCACATTCAAACTTCTCTTTATTTGATTCCTCTTTTAACACAATCTCCGCCCTTATTGACTGAGATTTGAAAATTTACTTCACTTTTAATGTTCAAACTATTCAAAAATCACTCAAGTTCTCTATTATATTTTCGTTAGACCACCACTTCGGAATATCATAGAAAAGATAACAGTACCGATGACGTCATTATCCTGATTATTGGAATGTCGATCACTCTCTTGTCACAAGATTTACATTATCTCACTATATGGAAATCAAGTGATGAAGGTTTGAAAATCTAGAAACTTCTATTGATGAAGATAATGAGTTGCTACTTTCTCAAATTGTTACAAAAGTGTTTCAGTTGGTAAAAACGTATTAAAGGCATGCGCTCAAAATATGTTAGACCCTGAACACCTAAAGATTGAAATGGATGAAGACCATATTCAAAATTAAATCAACATGCAGTAAGTATAATGAGTGTAAATTCAATATTAATTATTATATATAATATTTCTTTTGCAAACACGATATTTTTTTTATAGGATAATGAATGCAATAATGATTGATTTTATTTCAATATAATAATTTAATAGCTACAGAAAAATATAATTGCATAATATTTCAAGGTAAACAACAATAAATTTACAATTTTATATTGAATATAATACTTATATAAAAAATACATATAATTTTATTTGAATTCGAAATAAAATATTTATATAATTTTATATAAATTTATTTTACACATAAAATCAGATCCACATGAAATCCACGTCGAGTCCTTAAAACTACATAGAATAGTGTATGTAGATTTTACATACATTTTCACATAGAATATAACTCCTGATGCTATCAAGTATCAACAAAATATCAATCGGTAACATGAATATTCAACCTATTAACCTACTTTCAAAGAATATTCAGATAATAATGCTTAGGGTACAGGCTCAATTACTACAATTTCTCCAAACGGAGCTATCCCTGAAGATTTCGGATACTCAAAATAAGTTACATCAAATAATCAAAACCAATCAAAGTAAAATGTGGTAAGCTAATGATATTATTACACTATATGCATTCAATGTTGATATGCTTCATTTAATTTTCGATCAAAACTTTTAGTTTTTTAAAGAGTGGTTTTGGGGATAATTATACACTAACCTACAATAAATTACCGGATTTTTTTAAAATTGCTTAATGATCTTCACATTGCATAAAAGCTTACGTATTCTTAATAAAATTCATACGAATTTTTTTTTGTTTGAAAGCTAATCCATTATAGATTTTAGATTTAAATAAAAAAAAAGTACACTTTAAAGCATAAAAAAAATTTTCTAATTATAAAGTGAAGCAAATTTTTAAAGATTATTATATATTAATTTTCATATAAAAAATTTTTAGTATTCCAAACATAGAATATTGTTAATTATATTTTTTAAATACTATAATTGTTCAGCTTTTAAATAAAAAAAAACTTGTTACAATCCACTAAAAATTGATGGACTTTCATATATCTTGAAGTATGCCAATTTTACTATAAATTACTAAGTATTTTAAAAAAATCCGGTAATTTATTGTAGTTTAGTGTATTATAATTATTACATTATTTTATTATTATTACTATTTTTTATATAAATCCTAACTCTATATTTATTTGAGATATTGATTATAAGAATAAATTATATTTAAATGAACATTCATCATCTATTTTATAAGTACAATTGTTCAAGAATATGGGATATAGCCATATGGTGACATAGGTAATGACAAGCAAATAATTTTTTTCAACCATTATCACGATATATACAGTAATTGGTGATAGGTAAGATATTAGATAACTACTAAAAAATTCTGTCCTCCGAACATTTTTTTGAATGATGTGAGCGGGTGTCAATTTGTCATGTATAGAAACATCCCTCTCCTAACCCTTATTCCACGCAATTCATATCTTTGGTAATTCGAAATAAATTTCTTGTTAATATATAACTATAAAATATTAATTCGTAACCACGTAAATTTTTATGTTATATACTTTCTCTTACCAATCATATTTTCTTTCATTTTTTTTTTTGATCTATTTATCAACGGAATACTCCTTTTTTAAAAAATAATTTTATTACACATTCATTAAAGAAACTATTATCTCTTATATTACTAGTATAGATTATTCTAACCAGCAGCGGGCATAATGGCGAAATAATGCTCGTATTAAAACGTTTAATATATCGGCATGGCTTTAATCTAATCACCCCATGTATAGATTACCCCTTGAACTTTTTACGCTTTCAGTTGCCGCAAATTTTTATCCGCTTTTTTATTTTGGAGACACTAAATATTAAAGAAAAAAAATGTATTTACGTTTTAGGAAAATAAAAAGATTACCTTTCGAACCTCTCGTTATTTTTTTTCCCCTACTAGATTCCTAATTTTTTAGTTAAATAAATGCGTAGTTAATTTCCTTTTTTCTTGTTAAATAAACATTTTCTCTTTTGTTAAATGATACTTTCGTAATACTTACACAAGAAGGAATGAATAGAACGTATTTATTTTAACTATGAAAGGAAAAATTAATTACGAACCTATTTAAGGGTAGAGTACACTCGTATAATCATTTTTTATTAATCACAGTGGCTAATTATTGTCACATGTAAAATGATCGGCATATACAAAAATTTTATTCAG
>JADRCO010000603.1:0-29942 GCA_021464525.1 Rhizophagus sp. LPA8_4_AMF
TTTTTTTTATTTTTTATTTTTTAAAAAAAAAAAAAAATTAAAAATAAAAAAAAAGTAAAAATAATAAAAAAAAGTAAAAAAAGTAAAAATAATAAAAAAAAATTCGTGAGGCACAAATGAGACACCAAAGGGCTAAAGTTCCCATCCAATAAGCAAACAATGATCAACAATGCATCTATAAAAATAAAAGAAGAGGAATTCCATAGTCCGATTTTGTTATTATTTTTATTATTCATGCTCAAAGCTTAGTGATAAGAGGTTTTTTTTTCACGTGTAATTTCTCTTTATTTTTATTTTTGAAATGTTAGTCTAACGATTTTTTTGAAATAGTGAAAATATATTGCGTTATCGATAATAATGAAAGACATTGTCTATATATAATCAGTAATCACTTCTCTTTGCTTCTCTCGGAATTAAATTTTTTTTTGTCCTAAACAATATATATATATATACGTATATATTTACATATTTACATATATATTTATAATTTTATTAATTATATTAAAATTCGTTTGTTCTGATGTAATTTAAAAGTAACATGATTCGTGGGACATTTTGGGTCTTTATTTTTATCTTTTTTTAAAAAAAAAAAAATTATTTTTTTTTTGATTTTTTATCTCATGTTAAAAATGGGATTTCCCGTATTTTATTAATGTTATAGCCAGTGGGCGGCTTAGCATTGGCTTATTGAGCGGGAATTTAATTGAGCTAAGCGTAAAAAATTTAAAGTGTGGCTAGGTGCTTGTTTGGGTAACATGACTATTCTTAAATTAAATGATTTGTTACAAGTTTTTGGTTACAGTCATATTTTATACGTCATATATAAAAAAAATTTTGTTGACTTCGAGTAATTTGAATTCATATCTTTCTTTCTCCATCCCTTTTGAAATTATTATTATTATTTTTTTTAATCAAAATTATTTAACGAATTTGAAAAAAAACCAATCATGCCTCCAAAACGTGATAAAGATCCAGATTATGAACCATCGTCTGAGGAAGTAGAAGAAGAACAAGAATTAGAAGAAACTGGAACGGAACCAAAAAAAATATCACCCAAAAAATCAACGAAAACAAAAAAAACAAAAAAAAAGAATGTTGATGAATATAACCCTTCCGATTCGGAAGAATCCGAAAGTGATGAATATATTAGTGATACCGCAGAACAATCTTCTTCACAAAAAGGTAAAAAAAAGAAAAAATCAACAAAAGAAAAGAATCCTGATGATGATGATGATGATGATGATAAAGAAAAAAGTACACGTAAGTCACTTTTTGAATTTCATTAAAAATCGTTAATATCTTTAAAATTCAAAATTTAAAAAATTTTATAGTAAAAGATAAGACCAAAAAAGTTGCTCAAATGTTAAAAGATAAGAAAGATGAAATTTTGGATCAAGGAAAATTATCACCTCCTGTAATTAAATCTCCCAATAAAAAGATTAGTGGTAAAATTACAAATACCGAAGGAGATGTTGGTGAATCATCCGAATATGATGATTTATTGGCAAATTTTCCTCTCCCTTCTCATTCAAGACCTCAAGTTTTTAATAAAAATATTTCCATGATCGGTGCTCTTAATATTCAAGCTTTCGGAACTAAAAAATCTTCTAATAAATTTATTATGAGAATTATTGCTGATATTTTACGACATTATGGTATTATATTATGTCAAGAAATTCGTGCAAATGAAGATATCATTCAAGATCTCGCTAAGGAAGTATCTACACCAGCTACGCCATATGCTTACGTGGCTAGTCATCCTATTGGACGAAGTTCTTATCAAGAAAGATACGTTTTCTTGTATCGAAGTAATGAATGGAAAGTTTTGGAGGATTATGTTATCGATGATGATGATAAATTAGGAGATCAGTTTATAAGAGAACCTTATGTTGCCAGATTTCAACATTTAGAAAGAAAAAATGTTAGAATTACACTTGTTGGTTGCCATACTCGTCCGGATAATGCATTTGAAGAAATTAAAACGTTAGTTAATACAGTTTATATGGATGTTAGAAAGAAATTACAACGTGATAATGTACAAGAAAAAAGGCAATTAGATAAAGGGACAGGACCAAAGGAAACAAGCAAATTAATTTCAATTTTACAACGTTTCTGTTGTTGTTGTTGTGGAGATTATTCTCATGTCTCTACACGAGATTTTTCCGAAGAATTAGCTCCTTCAGGTGCAGACTCTAATGAGCCCATTATAATGATGGGTGATCTTAATGCTGCAGGTTCTTATGTAAATAAATCTCAACGTGCAGAACTTGACATTATTTTAAAGAAAAATAATTTAATATGGGGAATTCAAGATAATATGGATACAACTGTGGCTGATGGACCTGACACAGCTTATGATCGATTTATTTTTGAAGCTGCTAATGAACGTAGATGGATTGGTAATACTAAAGTATGGAGATTTGATGATGGTTGGTTAAATGGAAAGACTGATGATGAAACAGTTAAAAAAGTCGCTAAACGTGTTACCGATCATTATCCTATTGAATTTGAATTGAAATTGAAATTATAGGATTATATGGATTATATGTTGTAAATTTTTTTTTTTGTATAATGTAAATTTTATGTACATAAAGACATCAAAAAAAATTTATTATTTATTTATTATTTATTTATTTATTCGTATTACATTTAGTTAGTATTATTATCTAATATATATCTATTATTTATATTATTTATATATATATATTTTTTTTTTAATGTCAATATTTTTTTATAAAAAATAAATGAAGAACAGAATTACTTATACCAATTAGGACTAATTTTCTCATGAATTAAAAATGGTTAGAAAAATCTCTCGAGAATCAAATTTCTTTTTTAGAAAGTTCCCAATACGCGCAATCCATAAATAAAATTCTACCCAAAATTAAACACAGTATGATATCTAACCATTTATATGAAATTACTATTAACAACATCATCATTTAGACATTTACGCCGCTTAGTGAATCTAAAAAAAAAGTTATATCACTTTTTTTTTTTTATCACATTAAAGTAAACATCGGAGATTAATTGAATAAATTCGGAAATAAGTTTCGCACATCATTATGAAGTCGACCATTGATGGCATAACAATTGCAGGTTGCTATATTTAGAATATTCAATAAAAAATGTAAAATACAGTTAGGTTAAAAAGGCACAAAATAAATACAAATTAAATAGATAATCAAATGTATTACGCGACCATTCATGTATTTTCTTTTTCTCTTTATTATAATTAAAATGTCCAATTAAAATTTCATTCAATTATTAACTCGCCTTATCGAACGTAAACTATCAACTTAATCAGATAATTTTTTTTAGGTAAGTTCATTCTGTGTCATAATACTGCACCATAGTTATTTTTTTACTTGGCTTTTTTTTAAAAAAAAATTGTATCATTGTTTATTTTTGTGCTCTTAAAGAAATCATTCATTAAGGTAATTAACAAATAAAAATGAATTCTTAATTCGTTCTTTCGATTAAAAATTAAAAGATTCCTTCTGTTAGTGAGATTGATAACAAATAATTTTGTGTACAGTATGCTGTGTTTATTTTTCGAAGGTATGAACCTTTTTTTTGACTTGACCAAATTAAAATTTTGATTTAAAACTCTTTTATTGGTATAGTTTTTATGTTGCATTTCATGATAATATCGGAACGCGCGAAAGAATTGTTATATTTTTTTTGGAAATACCATAGTGTGTTTTTTGTACTACTACAGTATACATACTACAATACTATAATAAGTTTCCCTTCGTGTGTGGTCAAGACGTTAATTATTAAAGTTCAACAAAACCCTATAAAAAATATTATCCGTTATTTCCGCAAAATCTCCTTAAAAATGAGCCTTTCACGGATCCATTAACGGAAAATGTTTCGATGAATTCCGTGATATAAGGTTATTAATTCCGGAAATATGAGTCTTTTACGGAAAAAAGATGGAATATAAAAAACGGATCGATTTTTTTTACAGGGAAGTAATACTGAAGTACTGAAGTAATAGATAATGTGCGAAAAGATCTCACACACTTTTTTGCTTTCGAAGACATGTTCTTAAGAAAGGTATCGTAACCGAAAAAGTGAATATCTAAATCACGTGATATTTGCATATATCCATATTTCCAAGTCATAGTCAACTTCCTTTTGCGCCATGGCATTGTGGCATTGAGATACAAAGAGATCATGTCATATGTTCGTACCTAATATTTCTCATAGTCCGCAAGATATCACATTAACATATATATACAAATCTATATAATATAAAATGTAAAATAACCGCTTTATATAATAAAATTTGAGAAATCTTTTTCAATAAAAATCGGAAAATTACAAATAAAGTATATATAAATCAGACTTCAATACCGATATTCGATATACGATGTATTGTATGTTAAAAGACTCGATATAACAGATAAAATTTATCTTTCCCACAATCCCATAAATATCGGGTAAAATTTTATTATAACATATTTATATTTATTTAGATTTCATATGATTCCGATATATCATATCACAGCGGCCTTACCTTAAAATTAGAAAAATGACAGGTGGCTAAACCACTTTTCGTGAATACTGTAGTTTATGAAGTGAAAAAATCACATGATATTATCACGCAATTCGCGGTATATTCACTAAATGTCGATTGTTTAGTTCATAGAACATCTAACTATATCTATCTTATTGAACCTTTAAATTTATCTCGATTTGTATAAGAAGAAAAAATTTATCCTAGATTCGATCACTTTGACAATGTTATATTTAAATCTCGAATTCTAAATATTTACAGTAGCTAAAAGTACTGCACCTTAAGTGTAACAAACAATTTAAATTTTCGTGAGAGATTTCCGTTAAAAAAAAAATAAAAAATGAAGTGAAATCACAGCTGATGATTAAGTTCGTCGTGTATCATTCGATTACAGTGATTCTTATTTTGTATTTAAAGAAAAATCTTTATTGCAATAAAAAAAGTCAACTTTAATATTCGCCTAAAATGATTTCTAAGATTAGATCTCTGATGGTCAATAATAAATTTATTAAATAATAAATAATCAAATTTCTAAGATTCTATTTCAAAAAAAAAAAACTGGTTTACAAGGTTTAAAATGCAATTAAAATTATAAAAGTTATTAAAATTGGAGTAATATAAATAAGATTGTTTTCATTGATTTTAACACCAGCACTTCGTCTTCCTGGTGGATCTCCTCCAACGATATATGGACATTTTTCATTAGTTAGAGGGAGTTCTGTTTGCTGATGAGATTGTCCAGAATCAAAAATATTATTTGGATCATATATAGAGTCAATGTTTTTTAATGTGTCAAGATTTCCACCGAAATAAGATAATCCAGGATTTACTAAATCTTCATCCTCATATCCCTAATTAAAAAAAAGTTAATTAAATCATTAAAGAAAAAAAATATAACTTAATAATTTATTAAATATTTACCACATAACTCTTGCCATTTGATAACGGTCTAAGAACTTCTTCCCACGTATTTACAAAGTTTAAAGCAGATTCATCAATAGTAGCATTACCAGTAAGTGGAACTTCAAGTAAAAGATGATAAGCTACACCATTTCTATGGGGAAAAGCTGTTAAATCAGTGGGTTGAGTTCCCAGTATACCACCATAGGCAGTTAATTCTGCATGAGCTCCAGGTGGCATAGCTTTTGCTCTTTCCACTATAGTTGTAATATTTTCAACTGATAATTCTTTAGCGAAAAACATTGATTTTGTTTTTACATATTCTCTTTGTTGTTTAGGTGAGGGCCCATATCCTTCTATAACTCCTTCAGTAACTAGAGTGACTTCAGCAGTTTGAAGTGCTAGAAGTGATGGATCACCACCATAATTTGGACCAAATGGAGAATTTCCAACATTCAATAGATAAATTTTATCACAAGATTTGCCTTCATCAAGGAAATAAGCACGAGACCCTAAATGTGTACATTCATCATGTTTAACAGCTTTAGCATTTGATAATTTAAATAATCCAGTTTTATCAACTAATTCATGTAAATCTTTTTCTCCCCCCAAAAAATGTCCTTGTATTCTAAATTCATTATTTGTAAAAACAAAAGAAACTGATAAATCCTCTATAGAACCAAAAGCCCAATTCCAAAAATTCGTTAAAACTTCTTCAAATCCGTTATAAAAATAATCTATTTTAAATACAGTAAACTTAGGCCATACAGGTATAAGTTTTAATTTCCATTGAGTAACAATCCCATATTTTCCACCACCTCCACCCCTTAATGCCCAAAATAAATCAGAATGAGATTCAGCATTTGCGATCAATAAGCTACCATTCGAAGTTACAATTTCCGCTTCTAGTACCCAATCTCCTGTAACACCATATTTACGTGATTGTAATCCAAACCCACCAGAAGCGATTGCTCCCGATAAACCTACAGTTGGATGTGTAGCAGAAATTATGGTAAATCCTGCCTTATCTAATTCAATATATAAAGGTCCAAGACGAATTCCTCCACCAACAATTGCTGTTTGAGTCGCAACATCTATAACAAGTGAATCCATATAACTTATATCAATAACTACTGAATTATCCATTGAAGATGATCCAATATTACTAAAATTATTGAAATTAAGATAAATAAAACCCACATTATTGTTACCAAAATAAAAAATAAATAAATAAAAAATTAATTGGTTTATTTTACCTGTGACCACCGTTCCTAGGAACTGGCATTCTTTTGAATGAATTAGCGCATTGAACTAACCATTGAACTTGAGTCGTATTAATTGGATAAGTAACTACTACTGGTCTTCGTTGAAATCTTTTAAAATCAAATCAATTTTTACTTTAGAATTTGTAAATCCCTTTAAAAAAAATTTTTTTTTCTTAAATTCACGAACCGAATTCGTTCACCAACTTTTGCATCTCGCCATCCGGAATAATTTGGATAGATCACACTCACCTCAGTGGCTGCGATACATTGGGGTAATGTTAGGTAGGAACCTGGAACAAACTCCGCAATAGATGTTTTAACCAAAATTGTTAAATATAAGATTAATGAAATAAACCGAAACCTCTTTTTAAAATTCATAATATTAAATATGGTATGGTATATAGTTTAATTGATAAAATTGATTATCTTAACGAGCAAAGGGAAACGGAGAGTGGTCATTTAGGTAAAGCAGGAGTTGCATTTATCCTTTGAATATATATAAAATATATATATATATGCAGGTGGGCTAACTAATCGTTGATTTCACATAAACCTAAAATTTTAATGTTGAAATGCTTATTGCTATTTTTGGCTTTATTCTTTTGCATATAGAAATTTTACTGGTCATCATGTGTTGTGAATCTAATTATTTACGTAAAAAATTTCAAATGTAGTAATGGTTACCGAATTAAGCGTAAAAACTTACACATCGTGAAGATCTGAATCTTATCTGGCGATGTCATGATTTGTTAAAAACCTTTTCTCGATTTTTGATGGTGTGAAAACTTTGGCGCCGATATAAATAGGCGTGTGAAATTTACAACTATCTATAGAAAATATTAAATATTCTCTTATATTTTAATCAAATCGTGAAGTGACACGCACAAACGTTATAATTGCGAATTTTAAAATTTTAAAATTTTATTTCGCTCTTCATTTATCTTTAAAAAATGGATAAAGGAACGGAAAAAGAAAAAGTTATCAATGACGAGATAAACCAGAAGTTTGCAGACTCGGATACTCCAGTATATAAATTTGAAGCTGAAGCTTCTCCAGAAGAGAAAGCTAAACAAACACTTGAAGATTCCGGGGGTGGCCCCAAGTCTAATACTATAGGACCAACTGCTAAAGAGATTACCACAGATACTGACGCAAATCAAACAACTGGAGAAGAAACTGAGTCGACCAAAAAAAGACTTTCAACTCTTTTGCCCGGAAGTATACCTTCTGTGGTAGAGTCGGTTGAAATTCCTGATTGGGCACGTACAGGTTGGCAACGTGTTACTGGCGCTGGTGAAACAGATAAAGACATTTTTGACGAAGTTTTAGGCGAGAAATTTTTTGGGCAACTATGGTTAAATGCTACAGTAGTATTTGTATCCGTGTTCGTGACGTACATAATTACTTCTCTTGGTGGAGGCATTGGTTGGGTTATTATTATTAGTGCTTTTGTTGGTAAAAACATTTTATTTTTTTTTTTTTTTTTCAGTTGATATAATACTACTTCATTATCGAATTCTTATGATTAATTCATTTTCGATTGGTTCTCAGGAACGTATTTTAAGAATTCTGTCCAACGATTTTATCGTAATGCAAGAGACGAAATTGGTCGTGAACTTGCAAAGGAAAAACTGGAGCTTTACGAAGAGCCAGCAGAATGGATTAACGAATTTTTACGTCGATTTTGGCTTATTTATGAACCTGTATTATCAGCAACAATTGTACAAACAGCTGATGGTATATTGGCTGCTTCAAAACCATCTTTTCTGGATTCAATCCGATTGACAACTTTTACACTAGGTTCAAAACCTCTCACCATCGAATCTATAAAATCATATCCGAAATCTGATGATGACGTGGTGGTAAGTACTTTTAATCTAAATATGATAATTTAGATGCTTTTATTTTACCATATTTAAATTTTAAGGTTATGGATTGGAAAGTTAGTTATATTCCGAATGATACTGTAAATATGACAAAATCGCAAATGATTAGGAAGGTCAATCCTAAAATTGCTCTCACTATTCGATTGGGAAAGGGAATAGTTGGCGCAGGAATCCCCATATTGTTGGAAGATATATCGTTTTCAGGACTTATAAGAGTCAAATTAAAGTTGATAAATCTTTTCCCTCACGTTAAAACTGTCGATATTAGTTTCTTGGAAGAACCAAAGTTTGATTATGTTTTAAAACCAATTGGAGGAGAAACATTCGGTTTCGACATAGCAAATGTATGAGTTTCAATAATTCTTATGCATTCGTGAATAATACAATAAAAACCTAATCACCTTATATTTTTCGATTAGCTTCCTGGATTGTCCTCATTTATTCAAGATCAAGTTCATGCTAATCTTCGTCCAATGATGTATGCTCCAAATGTTTACACAATAGATGCGGAACTTCTCGTTGGAGGCTATCCAATAGGTAACCTTTAATAACATTCTTTGTGCAAATTCTATAAATGATCGTTTTATATTTATAAAATTCTTATTGCAAATAGAAACTGCGATTGGTGTCCTCAAACTTACCATATTTAGTGCAAGGGGATTAAGAAACGTAGAAAGATTTGGTACATCTGATCCTTATGTTAAAGTAAAAGCCCACGGAAATATAGAACTCGCCAGGACAAAAGTTATCGATGATTCATTGAATCCTGCTTGGAACGAGAGTCATTTCTTGATTTTAACGAGTTTGAGTGACTTTTTAATGCTTGAGATATGGGATTTTAATGGAATGAGTAAGGATAAGCCACTTGGAACTTCAAATTTTGAATTAAAATCTTTATCAGAAAATCCAAAACAAGAAAGCATGTGAGATCTCTTGAATAATTTTCTTTGTTTTTTTTTCCTTTGTGCCTTGATGTTTATTGAATTTTTTTTCTTTTGAATTAATGATTAGTACAACTGAAGTATTATATGAGGGTAAACCTCACGGCGAAATTAAATTCGATGCGGTCTGGTATCCAGTAGCTGAAGCCAAAGAGGGAGAGCCTGCACCTGAATCAAGTACATAAATAAATTATTATACATTTGCGAGATGAAATTTTAATTCATAATAATTAATTGTATTTTTTTTTTTTTAAAAAAAAAAAAAACAGACGTTGGAGTTTTACGCTTTAATATTCATCAAGTTAAAAATCTTAATCATCGTCATAATGCGTATGCTGAATTGCTTTTGAATGGGAAAGTTGTTTTCAAATCGAAGACACTGAAAAGAACAAATAATCCTGTTTGGGAGGTTAGTATTTTTAACGGATTTATTTAATTTATTAATAAGATTTTATAAGTAAATTATGTTTCACTAGGATCCATTTGAAATGTTCATTACAAATAGAGCTGGTGCCAAGCTAGCTGTCAATGTTCGTGATGAGCGTGACTTGGCCAATGATCCAATTATTGGAAAATGGGAAAGCACTTTAGAACAATTTTTAGCAAATACGAAACAGAAGATAGACTGGTTCGATTTAAAAAATGGAGCCTCAAGTGGCAGAATAAATTTAACTTGTTTATGGAAACCTATATTAATTGATGATCTTCCCGGACCCGGCGGATTCGGTAATAAATATATATATATTTTTTTTTATAAAATATCAATTACAAATTTACAAAAACGAATATAAAATATAATAATATGAATATAAATTTAATGGTGAATTTAAAATTTTTCTATCCAGTTGAACCGCGTGGATTTGTAAAACTTCACATTAAGGGTGCTAAAGAATTAAAGAATACTGGGAAATTAGGAGGTAAAATATTCATAATCTGAGAATAACTTAATCATGTTGCTTTATTATATCTACGTTGCGTTGCTAAATTAGAAAATTATTTTAATTTAAAAATTGTGATCTCAGGTAAATCCGACCCTTATGTGAAAGTTTTTCTGGGCTCTACTGCTCGTGGTCGTTCAGATTTTGTTATCGACAACTTGAATCCCGTATGGGATGAAATATTCTATATACCAGTACATAGTACGAGAGAAGTGTTGAATCTTCAAGTAATGGATCGAGAAATTAATGCAAAAGATAAGAAATTAGGTTTTGCAGATGTGGAACTCTCAAAATTAGCTAAGGAACAAAATGGTACATTTGAAGCTGCTGAAAAACTTGAAGATGCGTAAGTGTAATTCTAAAGTTTATTCGGTTTATTGTAATTTAAGTATACAATTTAATCTTTCGTTTCGATTCGAAATCTTTATTATAGGTCTTCACCTTTAATCCTTGATCGTGAATCAAGAGGCACAATTAATTATTCAGCAGCTTTTTATCCAACTATTAAAAAGAAAGATGACGAAAACATCAATTTAAATGAACATCGTACGTTACAATATAATATTACTTATTTCATATTTTGTCGATCGTTGTAAAATTTTTTTTTTTTTGCTAATGTCTATTACATCTATAATACTATTATTTAGAAACTGGAATTTTCATTATACATATTAATAGAGCAAAATTTGAGAAGAGGGATACATGTGTAGATGTTTATGTAGATAATGGGATATTCCCTGTTCATACCACTAATCGTTGCAGGGCAGCAAATCCGCAATATGAAGAAGGTAAAATTTCAAATTATTCTTTTTTCTATTTTATGTTATTCATAACGCTAATACCTCATTGACTTTATAGTCACCGACGTACTTATTAAGGAACTGGATTTTTCCAAGCTTATTTTTCATATTAGACAAGGAGATAACAAGAATCCTTTTGGTATTGTGGAACGAGATGCTAGAGAATTATTAGAGGATTGCCTAAAGTCATCACGAGAAGACGGTATAGACCTTCCTATTGAAGGAATGAATAACGCAACTTTGAATGTTTATATTCAGTATATACCTGTTGCATATAAAATACAACCTTCAGAGAGTATAAATAGTGAGTGATTTAAATTATGAGATTTATCCTTAATTTAGGAGATATTAATTTGAGTTACCTTTCTATAATGTAGATATGGGAGATTTACAAATCACTGTCAAGAATGCAGAAAATTTACCAGCAGCTGATCGATCTGGTAATTAATTAATTTTATATTACTTGATTATTTTATATTTAAATTGATAGAATATATATAAATTTTTGTTTAATTTTAGGTACGAGTGATCCATTCGCTGTCTTCACCTTGAATGATGAAAAAGTTTTTAAAACAAAGATGATTAAAAAGAATTGCAACCCTGAATTTAATGAATCTTTTAACGTGACCGTGGTATTTATTTAATTCTATTATTTTAGTTAGAATAACCTTTAATAAAAAAATAAATCCGATAATTAATTTTTTTTTTTTTAATTTTTAAAGCTTTCACGATCAACTAGTGTATTTGAAGTGGAAGTATTTGATTGGAATCAAATAGGAAATTCTAAAAAAATTGCAAGCGGGTCAATTCAACTTGACGATTTGCCACTTTATGAAAAAGCAGTGAAAGAGATACAATTGAAGAATGAACTTAGTAAATCTTCTGCACCTGGAGGAAAACTTATTCTTCACATCGTTTTCCGGCCCTCTCTTGTTGGAAGGAAGAGACAAAATTCGGGAGTTGTAGATGGTGCTGCAAGAGCACTAACGGGAATTGGTACCGGAGTTGGAAGTGCAGTGACTAGTGGTGGTTCTTTTGTTGGAAATAAAGCAAATTCTATTGTTACTGGGGCTGGCAATGTAGTTGGTTCAGGATTCGGTCTTTTAAAGAAAAAGTAGAAAAAAACTGCACCAAGCTTTATTAGGAAAAGTTGTATAATATATATAATTAATTATAGTAAATTATTTAAGTACTAAAAATAAAATTTCTTTATTGTACTCTGTTCTTTTTCTAATATTACGAGACCATTAATGTTCTTAATATTTTTTATTAAAATAATTCTGTAAATTTATCTTTATTCAAACTTGTTGACAATTTTTTGAACATATATTTAATATTATAAAAGTTTTCCATACTATACAATAATTATTTTATACATTGATATCTATAATTCCCACCTCCCTCCCTAAATAGTTTAAACTAAATTTCTTTTTTTACAATTTTAAAAACTTCATAATTGGACATTTGAAAAGAAGGTAGTTCATGAATCGGACACATATAATCTTTCTTTTGACATACACTTTGAAAGATTTTTAAGTCACCATGACCAAAACCAATAAAATGACCATCATCATCAGAAATAGCACTTTTTTCTTTAGCAACTCTACTTAAAGTAGTGATAGAAGATTTTTTATCGGAACGAAAAGAAAAAATAAAACTATCAGAAGATTGATTAAATTTATTTGAACCAGTCCAATCTAAAGGATTATAACCACCAATAATATCTTTTGATCCTGCTAGATGAATAACAACAATTGTTGGTCCTTGTTTAAATACTTTTTCACGAAATTCTTCTACACCAAATCCATCCCGATTTCCACGTAAAAGTAATATTAAATTATAAGGATTTTCTTGTTGTGATGTATACATTGATGAATCATCTTTATAATCTATCCAACTTGAAATTATTAAAGATTGTTTTAATGTAATAATACTTGAATTAAGCATAAATTTAGGAATTCTTGGTGGTAAAATTGTTGTAGTTAAATTACTATTTGGTATAATAAAATATAATTTAAGATCATCTTTAAGTTGTTTCGGTAATAATTTTTTATAAGGTCTAACTTTATAAAAATATTCTTCTGGTAACATTTGAAAAAATCTAATAAAAGGAACAGATTTATGAAGTATTTTTTCCAAAGTTTCAAAATCTTCTGATGACCAATTTATTAAATCTTTTGTCGTTTTATCTTCAAATAAATGAGATTGAGAGATTCCCCATTGAATTAAATAATTCCATAATTCAACCTCTCTAAGTTGTAACTTATTTTGTTTTAAAATTAAAATTAATGCTTCTTCTTGCAATGTACTAAATTCTTCCGAGTTAAAAAGTAATTGAGGATCTACTGAAATTAATTCAATACAATGATCTCTTAATTTTTCAAAGACTCCTTCATAACATGATACTGTATTAAACACTTGGATTAAATTTTTTTGATACCATCCTCTATCTAAATTAATAATATATTCTTGAATATAGTCTACAAGATCCGTAAGAACTAATTCATCTGATGCTGTAAGTAATTCGACAAGATTAAGTTCGCTTACTTCATCATCCAAACGAATGGTTCCTGTATAAATATATCTATCGAATTACGTGTTTTTTTTTATAAAATGATTATTTGAATTGAAATACATATATTTCTTTTTATATAAAAAGAATTGAACTTACTGTAAAATGATTTTAAATATATTGGGATTAATATTCGGTTTTTTAAAATGAAATTTCTGACCTGCTTTCTGAGCCCAATTTATTGATAAAGCAGCATGAAAATAAGGAGACATAGCACGTAAAATAACTGAATGGGCTTGAAATATTTCAACATTTGGTTCTTCTCCAATTGTGATGAATACATTATAGTCATCTGCTTCAATAAGAAGTCGAGAAATATTTTTTAATAAAGTAGCAGATAAATCTTTACAATTCATTTTTTTATTACGATAGTTTGTTTGTAAAAGTAGTTATTTCAGTGTTTTTAAAGAGTGAATATGATTTTTGATATTCAAGTTTCACAGTCAATGTCGTAACGTAAGGCGTTAAAAATAGTATCAAAATAATTAAAATAGTATTAAAATAATTTAATTGTTGACCATGTGAATAAAATCAACATGATTGCCTTACTTGGGGAAAATACAGAACCTTAATAAAAGACAATCCATCAATCTCAATGCCACACGTTAAGATAGTTACGTATGTGTATGTCGATCGATGGTCGATCATCGGATGATTCGGATCATAATAAAATAAAATAAAAATTAAAAATCAAACAGTAAAAAATATGGCAGCTACACTTCCAGAACTTTGTCTACATTTGATATTTAAAGAATTAGAAAAAGATTGGAAAGCACGGTATACTTGCATTTTAATCAATCGTCATTGGTGTATTTCAGCAATTCCTGAGTTGTGGAAAGATCCCTTTTCCTTTTGTTTTGAGTCTGGACAAAAAGAACGATATGTTCAACTTATGGACTCCTATGTTAAATGTTTATCTCGGGAATTTCGAGAATCCGTTGGATTAGATTCAACAGTAAAAGCTATATTCAATTATACAAGTTTATTACAAAAATTTTGGCCTAATGACATTTTGGCTACAATAAAAGTTTGGCTTGATACAAAAATTTTAGAGGAAAAAGTTAGAGTTTCAGCACTTTTAGAAAAAGGACCTGAAAGGAAAACTGTATTCGAGATATTTAAAACTTTATGTGAAAATTTTATAATTAATTCAACATATATGGAAGGAATTTATTTTAATGAACAACAAATTATAAATATTTTTGAATTAACCCAAGCTGAAGAAAATTTATCCAATATTACATGTTTAGATTGCGTTATTGTAGGAGATAAAGTAGGACTTTTACCAACTATTTTATTATCAGCTTCAAAAATTTTAATGAATTTAAAAAAAATTATAATTATATGGATTAATGATATTACTCCATTGGATCTTTGTGTAAAAAATATGGCACAACTTATTAAAAATCAAAAAAGATTGGAAGATTTAACTATATCATGCTTAGATTCTGATTTCCCTATAATTTGGAAAAGTGTTCTAGAACATCATAATGTTCTAACATGTTTATGTCTTAATTTAATTCAATTTAATGAATCTAATCCTTTTCCACTTCATGAATTATCCATATTTTCAAATTTACAACAATTGGAAATAACTTATTGTAGTAATTTTAAATTTTCAATCAATGAAAATGATTTATCATTATCATTTCAAAAATTGAATAGAATCTGCATTATAATGGATGAGGGAAAGGAATTTCCACCCGATTTTATTATAGTTCTATTTAAACAATCAAATGAAAAAATAAAAGAATTAACATTATTTACTGGTGAATCAGAAACAAAAGATATCCTTTCTTATTGTAAAGATTATTGTACCAAATTAATTGAATTAACTTATTCAATTGATATTAATTATGTTAATTCATTTTCATCTTATTTAAATAATTTGAAATATCTTGAAATATTATCTTTAAGATATTTGGAATTTAGTAGAGAAGATTTATTAATTTTAATTGGAGAAAATTTACCTAAATCTATAATTAATCTAACGTTTGATTTCGAAAATTATCTTCAATTTAATTTTTTATCAACATTTTTTAAAATTTGTAAAGAAAAAGAAATTAAATTTAAAGTGTTAGATTTTTCTAATTGTTCTTTTTTTAATGATCATCATATCGGTTTATTATTAACTTATTATATTAATAATGGACAATTAGATAAATTATATTTAGGAAACAAAAAGAATTTTACAAAGAAATATATAGATGATGTTGAAAAACATGTGGGATTAGTTAAATTTTCTGAATATCCTGTAAAGTATCGGTT
This sequence comes from Rhizophagus sp. LPA8_4_AMF, assembly GCA_021464525.1. Classification (NCBI taxonomy): domain Eukaryota; kingdom Fungi; phylum Glomeromycota; class Glomeromycetes; order Glomerales; family Glomeraceae; genus Rhizophagus; species Rhizophagus sp. LPA8_4_AMF. The sequence goes on from JADRCO010000603.1 coordinate 16,096, forward strand.
ACCTGATATTGATTATAATGGATTATACTAATTAGATTTTATAATAATTAGAGTGTCGCTCATTTTATATATTTTAAATAGTATTAAAAAAAAATGGGAAATTTTTTGTTTCATTTAATTTTTCGCGCTATTTTCTAGAATAAAAGTTACATAATCTCATGCGACAAACAAAAATTTATGTGGTACGATCTAAGATCTTGTGCTATGATCTTGGATTACATAATTTAGTTTGATAAAATTACTCCGTTGCTTTACAAAATCATTTAGATTAATTATGGATAGCTATCCTCCCGAATTTATTCTTCACCATGTTCCTTTAATGGCTGTAATTGGTTTAGGAACAGCGAGAGATTTGGTAGAACAGCCTACTTCTACAACTGGTTCTATACAAAATTCTCCCAGTTCTAAATCTCAATCGCGAAGAAGTTCACTGAGTGCAGCTTCAATACCTATTTCCACAAAACAACAGTTATCAAAAACTTTACTGTCTCTTTTAACAGCAAAAGGTCAAGTAGGTATTTGGGGACCCGGAAGAAATGCAAATGCAGTCTTTCACGTAGTTGCTGTTGATAAGGTATGTTGATTTCTAATAATGAAAATTTTTTTATTAAACTTGTATTTTAACGGTAGCTTAATTTAAATTGAGAACCAAATCGAGATTCGATCTCATATAATCAATATATATTTGTATTTTATTTTATTATTAACCATATATACTTTGCATGCTTATGTAGAATCATCAATTTCCCCCTCGAAAACCAACGATGAGACCTCCAGCACAAACTCATCATCCAAATATGCCAATTGCACATTCAGCTATATCACCATTGACATCAGGATCTCCTGTTCATCCTGATGGTTTAATTCCTCCTATATGGGTAAAAAAACATCGAGAAATCCTACCAAGTGTTGTAGTAGGCTTTTATGACTTGTGGCATCATACTTCACCTGATCCTATACAAGAAAAGGAAGAAATTTCTTCAATACAAGAAGGTACACCAGAATCAGTGGATAGAGAGAAAGATTATATTTTGGCAATGGAGATAAATGAAAGAAGGTTTTATAAAAATATCGGTTTATTATTTTTTTATATAATACTTTTTTTGAATTTCGACTGATTTATGAATAATTTTATAGAAAATCCTTACTTGAGAGAGGAATTAAATTTTCAGCCGTAATATTGCTTAAAACGCAAAATATTGGCATGTATAAATGTTAATTGATAATATTTTTATGAGATCAGAGTTCAATGCAAATTAACTATGAATTATTTATAAAAGATAAGACAATGGATGAACGAATGTTTTTAAAAGATCAAGCGATGGATGAGCGATTAGCATATATCCGAAAAGTAAGTGGATTAGATGGAAGGCATGCATTTTTCGTGTTACCTCCATCTCAGCACGGAGATTTTCAAGATTTCGTGACAAAGTATGTAACTGAATTTATGAACTATCTAAAACTTTACGCAAACCAAATACTGAAAATATCTGACAATTTAAAGCCTGCAAAAATCTCTTTATGAATACGGATTAAATTATTATCGTGAACATGGTAAACGCGTTAAGAGGAAGCGATCCAGGTTACCTTCGCCTAGTGGTAATTATATGCGACCTCCATTCTCTGAAAAACCTTCAACAAGCCCACAACCGCTTGGTATTCAAGGATGGATGATTCGATATGATTATAAATTAGCAACTTTTGCCGAGTTTAGACAAGATATGGAAGCAGCTATCAAGTAATGTTTTCAAATTTTTTTAAGAAAGGAATATTTTCTAATGACTAATAATTTTCATTTATAAACAGATACTACGAATCAGCTTATAATCTTATTATAGATCTTTTCGCGCCTCAGTCTTCCATCACACCAGGTGCAACTGGATTGCCCATTCGAAGCAAACGTTGGGTTGAGGCTAGGATTCTCGCTGATACTATTAGTCTGAAAGTTTGTATAGTTTTTTTTTCCATAAACTTACATTATTTATTATATTACCAAATTGTTCAAATTTACATTATGATATTTAGATATGTAAACTGAACCTTTATGTTGATTCCCCTTCGGCAGCACTGGCTCAAATGAATAAACACGTGTCAACTTTTAAGGATATATCTAATACGCGGAGTATTGGTGAAGATACATTTGAATATTGGGCGTGGTTGTCCAAACAGTATCGCATATTTGCTGACGTTTTAGACATCGCTATTAGGACTGGTTTTACTATTCCAGACCCGGCAAAAATTTCTCATAATACTACTTCATCAGATTTTAGATTTAGTATGTCTAGTATGTCAAGTATGTCAAGTATGTCAAATAATCCCAATACAGGCTCTGGAATTAATCCAACGATGGTTCTTCAACATCCGGGATTTTATTATTTCATGGCAGCAAAGTATAACTCATTAAGGAGAAAACATTTTTTAAATTTAGAAAAGGTATTTAGCGATTCTTCCCATAAGAGAAAGTTATTCAAGTTTATTGATATTATTCATTTTTATATATAGTATATGAAAAAAGAAGGAGTTGATAATTCTATCTTTCCACCACAAGATATTTTGGAGGAAGAACAAAGTATAGATCATTCAACGTTGACAATTGAATTGTATACTAAGAGTTATGAGCAATTTAAGGCACAAAAGACTGGTCGTATGACGTTGTATTTAGCCTCTGAAATTGCTAACACTTATTTAGATGCTGGAAAATATGAAACGGCTCTAAAGTATATTAGTGATTACTTAAATAGCGAGGGTTTATTGTCAGGAGAAAGTATTTGTAACATTTAATTTTCTTTATTTTATAGATTTTTCGAAAGAATTGCCAAAACATATCGTAAAGAACATTGGCATACAATTCTAGAGTCAATATTGAGATGGTCTTTAGTGTGTGCTAAGGATCTTGGTACTTGGGAGAAAGCTGTGGAATATTTAATCGAGTTATTGTCAGATCGTAAGCCTAATTATTATTAAAATGAGTTTTGTTTTTTTTTTAAAATAAAAAAAAAGTTGTATGATTTTATGCTCATTTAGAATTTTCCGTATCAAACCAACAACGAATCGAAATTCATAACGAACTTACGGATATACTTTTTAAAGTACGTGATAATAATAATATACTAAATTTATTGATATTGCGATATAATATATTATTCCTATATAAATATATAGATGAAGATTGCCACTTTACCCGAGATAAGGCAAATTATGATTGACATGGATGAAATAAATTCTTTCTGTATCCTTTTTTATACAATCTATTTATCATTATTAGAATATTTTATCTTAACGAATGTTTTTAATAATCAGTAACATGTCGTATGCAATTTAAAGATAATACAACATTTATTGGGGCTGAAACTCTTTTTCAAATTACGTTTTCAACTCAAGCCGAATCTCCCCCTATTCCTTTGCGGTTCACTTTCCTCCGCTTTTCATATAACGATTCATACTTTAATCATTACCTCCGTGATAATAAAATTGAAAAAGATAATACAAAGCTAGAATGGATCGATTGCAAAAATTGCTTGCAAGAGGATGTTGAAGGAGAGGGATTAGTATGGGTTAAGGATGTTGATTTGAATTTTAGTAAAGGTATTACTAAAGTATTTGAAGGATCAATTGAGCCAAAGGAAAGTGGCGATTTGCAGGTAAATTCGTGAATTATCTATTAATCAAATTGTTTTTAGTTAACAAGTATTTAAAGATTCTATATTTATAGCTTCAAGCTGTTTCTCTTGGATTTTTGACGGAACAATGGAAAGTTGAACTCCATTTTAATTTGAAGAATACACGGGAAGAACATTCTAAACGTAAATGGCTGGTTGGTAATATTGATTCCAAAAATGAAGGTATATTATTATGACTACAAGCTAAATAAAATAATATGTTTCCGTTTAACAAAGATTCTTTATTAAAATTCAATTTTATTTTAACTTATTAGTTACTAAACCTACTTATACGGTATTAAATGGAACAGGGGAACGTACTTCTATCAAGTAATTAAGATATTCGTTGAAATGTTTTTAACGGCAATTATTTTTACTAATATAATTTGTTTATAATTAGAGTTACCCAAAAATTAGCCAGGTTGGATATACAAGCTAAACATTCGTCCCCTGCACTATTGGATGAATATTATCCGATAGAACTTACTGTAGTGAATTTGGAACATGAAGAAGTTAAAACATTTTTGAATGCAGAAATTGTTACAGATGCATCATCAAATTCTGTAGATTCGGAAGATTTTATTACTTTGGATCCTACAACTACAGCAAATGTGTCCAATAATTTAAAGGATATTGATATAGGAATAATACCAGCGGGAGAATCTGTAGTAAAGATAGTTTATGTTCTTGGAAAAAAATCCAATTTGCCACGAACGCTTCATTTAACAGTTTATTATGCGTCAACTAGTTCAGTGCCATCTACACCATATCCTGCAAGAGGATGGGTTGAAAAGAAGGAAGATTTTAGAATACATTTTATTACACCATTCAGTTTTTCTTTTAATATATCACAACAAAGTGAAAGTATTTTTAAAAGAAAGTCGGAAAATTCTATGGAAAGAATTGAGAAATATTTTTTAGTTGCAAAGATTTCCACCACAAGTCCATGTGAAATTTTAGTATCTGATATTGATTTAAATTTGGTAAAAATTCACGAGTTTATTGTATCTTTATGATTTTTTTATTGTTATTTCTTTATTAAAATATAAATAATAATTTTTTTTAGTTGGGTCAAGCCAATGCACAGACTCGAATGGAAATAACATCATCATCTATTGAAATAGATAATGATCTTCAAGGGCAAGGTTTGTATATTGAAGAAATTGATATTATTTATAATTAATATTAAAATGTTTACTGATATTATTATTATATTTAAATAAGTTTGGAAACAAGGAAATGTATATAATGTAAATTATTTATTAGAATTGACCTTAATGGACATCAAAAAGTTAGACATAGATATAGGATTACTAGTAATACAATGGAAAAGAAACCAACAATCATCCGTAGTTAAAGACACTAAAATTCCTTTTACGGAATCAACAGTAGTTGTGCCACAATTAATAAGAAAAAAAACAGAAATGTCAGCATTTATTAGAATTCCACCAAATCCAATAGTAGGACAATTATTTACTCTTGTATATAAAATAATAAACTGGACATCATCTGAGAAGAAAATACATGTGAACATAGAGGTGAATGATTCATTCGTTTTTTCGGGATATAAACAAACACATTTTATTGTACCAGGTATGGGAGAATATTGCTTTAAAGTGAATTGTTTTCCCTTAATTGGAGGGAAAATGAAGTTACCAAAAGTAAAAATGGAGAGAAGAGGAGAGTTTGAAGGAGATGAAGAAGATATAAATATTATTGCACCTGGATATAAAGAAATGAATGAGGACGATGATTATTTTATCATATTTGTTAAACCTAAAATAGAAATATAAGCGGAAAAAAAAGCCAAGATGTACTATTAATATTTATTATCTTAAACATTGTACTAATTTAATTATTTAATTTTATTAAAATTGATGTAATTGATATGTTATTATTATTTGATAAGTAAAAAAAGTAATTATTGCCCATTTTCCAAATGTTTTAGTAAGTGAAATGGCAATTTAAAATTGCCGAAAATACAGATTAACAATTAAAATATAATAATAATATATTTTCATTTACAAATAACAAATTATTATTATACTAATATTATTATTACGAAAATCATGTACTTTAAAATACTGTTATGGTATTTTTAAATTGATGGTGTTTTACCACTGTTTTACCGTCCATTCAAAAATTGATAAGAAAAAAAAAAGTTATATATAAATATTTATTAAACAAAACCATTCAAAGTGATTTGCCCAAGAAAACTATATATTTTAGTATAAAAGGCGTTAAGATTTGTTTAGAACCAATAATTTTGGGCAGGTAAAGAGTTATATTTAGATTGTTAATCAACAGTTAAAACATTGTAATATTATGTAGATCAAACAATAAGCCACTATCAAAGATCGGTCATATGCCACGTAGGAGTTAATCTTTGTACGTACACAAATTCAGAACTCCTTTAAAATATATTTTTAAATCCTCGCTAATGTATGATTCAATTTCAGTTAAAATTATTTAAAATTTTGAAATTTCTAACATTATATTTGTCAGAATAATAATGATTACTTATAAATTGTAAGAAATATGATGGATCGAACGATTATTTAAATTTTCGATGCAAATTTTATTTATCTAATAATTTTAACATGAATGAATGTATGAGTATTGTACAACCTATGATGGAAATATCGGATTTAAAATAAATTATAATATTAATAATATGTTTCATCTCGAATCATTTAATTAAAATCACTATGATAAAAATTTAGAAGTTCGGAGCTTAAATCAATACTTTATATCCAAAAATAGCACAAAAGAGTGTCATTACATATACATATAAAGTTAAGATTGGAACATATTAATCTATAATTCTATAATTCAAAGATTAAAGGAATGTGATCCGAATAATCCGATTATCTTTTGATCTTTTTCGGTTTGGTCTTTCAACCAAACCAAAAAAGGTTTCTATTCGACATAATAATGAATGGGAAAGACGGATCTATCCATTTTTTGATGACAAGACCAAGACCGCAGTAAAATTTGGGAGAACATTCTATATAACAAAATAAAACGTTACAATAAAAAATCATTATTAATAAAAGAGAAATATGACCAAACTAATAAATTTATTTATAAACAAAAAAGGCTTGGCGTTTAATTTTTATTTGTTAAATAAAAAATAAGCATAATTTGCCATCAACTAATTTTCAACTAGTACAAAATTATAATTGTGTAACTATTTGTAAATGTGGCGGGAGACTTCCGAGGGTTCTGAGAATTACATTTTATTCTAGAACATCATACAAAAAAGGAAAATAATCATGCTGTTACTCAGTATCACTCGAATTTAATTAATTTCCAAAGAAGTTAAGAATTTTTTTTTCATTTTACGGTTAATAATATTCTAATATCCGATGAATCGGAGATAATATTCCGATTATTTATTTTTATTTTTATTTTTATCTATTTAACGTCATCAAAAAAAAAAATGAGAAACATGATAAGGGGTTCGGAAAAAAATAGGCCATTAATAATAATATATGGATAAAGAATTTCCTTCTATGGTCATTTTATGATACAAACGTCAATATTTAGAAAAAGTATAAATATTCAACAATTAATCATTTTATTGAGAAATTAAAAACTAGTATTAATCGCCTCACGTTAAAAAAAAAAAGCAAAGATATTAATTTTACAAAAAGAAAAGAGCAACACTTTAATGTAAATATTTTGGATTACTGCTCTTTTCCCAGAGTCATTCTTTATATATCTTTGTTATAAACGATCTGGCTATATTAGAAAATAAAAAAAAATGTTAAAATATTCACCCGTTGACATCGCATTTATATCTTTAAATATTTTAAGTTTATTACTATTAACGTATCTTATCATTAAATTATGTATATCATCTAATCATTTCACGAAATATACTCAATTACAATTATTTATAACAGCATGGGCATATACTATAGGATTTTTACCTGTCATAATAAAATATGGGGATGATATAATTAATAAAGCATTTGATACGCGAATTTTATGTTTAATACAACAAATAATACATTTATTCTTTTTTTATCCTTTATATATATTACCTATCATATTAGGATTTTATATTTGGCACGCAATTGAAAATCGAAACATAAAAATAGAAAGAAAATATTTTTGGACATTTTCAATTATTAATTGGTGTTTCACAATTTGTTTTACCACATTTTCATTTGCTGATGCGTACACAAATGAAAATTTTGGCATTCGGGTCACCCCATTATATTGTAAACCTCCAAATTCTAATTTACAACGTATAGCATATTTAATAATAATTCCTCCAATATTCTGCACCACTTTAATATTTACTCGTAAGAATTTTTTTTTTTTTTATCATAATTTAAATAATCATAAATATTTAAAGATTAATATCGTTTTTTTATAATTATAGTTTACTCAAGTACGTTATTATGGAAGCGTTGGCAACAATTCTCTGTGAAAAAAAATCGATGGACAGCTTTAAGATTAGGACATTCATTACGTTTGTTCATATGTAGTATTATGTATACAATTTTTCTTGGAGTCTCTTTATCATCAAGGATTGTGTTTCAATATATAATAAAAAATCCGGAAAATGGAATAGAGATCGAAGATTTCGCTCAACCATTTATGTAAGTACGATCAGTAAATAATATTTGTAATGTCGTAACACTACACTATACTGGTAATTAACATGATTTTCCCCTTTATATACTATTAGTGGTATAATTTTATTCCTGATCTTCGCAAAAAGTGATTCGCCCACAATCTTGTTACCTTGTATTTATTATGGCAATCCCGAAAAGCTCACTTTTAAATCTAACTCATATTGTAGAGATGATAGCTTCTTATTTGCAAGACCTCCATCACTTACAGCATCTTTTGGAGAATTTAATCCACCATCAAATACCATGCAACAAGTGCAACAAGTTACTAGATCATTTAATATATTACCTACCACACTATTAACTATTCCGGAAGAAAAATCATCTGTAGATATAACAAACGACGATCAAGATAAAGAAATTGAGGAAATGGAAGTGATTGTTTAAAGGAGTGAATAATATTTAATTCATAATTATAATTTAATATAGATTCTACATACATAATTAATTACTGTAAATATCTGTACAATTGTAAATATTATTTAATTTATAATATAATTTGATAAAATAAATTATTATCCCTATCCATTAATCATAACAAAAATGAAATTTAAACATCTCATAATGTATTTGACAATAATTTCATATTTCTAAAATCAATAGTGCATTGATTTTATAAGTATATATTGCGAATTTAATCAAACACAAAATCTTAAAATATGTCACAAGTTAATCACATTATTACGAAAGTGGACTAAACGATAAAATGATAGAGCTTAGATCCTGATTATCAGTCGATATTCACTATATAAAGTCACGTGATAAAAATTTTACTATAAAAAACGTGAATTTTCATAAAACTGAGGCGGCCGGGTCACGAGAATCTAAAAATTAATTTTGCCCGGCCTAAACCATAAATTTAACCTAAGATACACATGTGATTTCTCCGTTACTAAGTAGTAAATGCCGCAGTCTGCAGATTCTGGGAATTATATATGGGTTATGTGGAAATTGTGTGGATTTATGTGCTTGTATATGTATAGATTGGCAAGTAATGTAAAATCTTGTGTTTATCACAAAATTTTGTGACCTTTTGTGATTTCTTGTGAAATGCCATAAATCATCGTCCCTGCTACTGATCAAATTAAATGTATTTAACGTCAGACTAAATTAAGATTGGTAAAAATTCTTAATTTTTCGTGATTTTCTCATTTGACAGTCTATAAATCTATTATTGTAAACTTTTATAGGCTAAAGGCACTAAGCTGATTAAAATCAATTTACTTTTTTCCCAGAAAAATTTTATAGATTATCTATCGCTAAATTTTACGATATATTAATTGTAGCGTTCTTTATGACCAATAATTTTTTTTTAGCGATGAAATGATTATTTGTAAGTATCGAACAATTCAGTTTTGATTTTCTCACCACCCTTATATAATTTGGATCCCATTTACAACAGAACTTTAGACAGTGCTAGACGGTAAATACCTTCGTAATACAGTCGTCCGAAACCCAGAAACAACAAGTTTATCTAAAAAAAAACAACAAAAGTAGTTTCCAAAGTTGTTATATTAAACCTTATATATCGTTATGTCCCATTAAATAGACTTCTAATAGTTAGAATAATTTTTAAATTACAATTTAATTTTTGATTTTATTTATTAATGTAAATGTTTTTTGTAACATAACATTCGAATCTTCAAGATTGTTACATTTTGAATATACTAATTTCAAATGGAATCTATAAAAATCTTTTAATAAACTATAAATTCAAGGTAAAATTTATAAATATATATATATCGTTTTGTCTTGACAGTTGTCGTTGGTATTTAAATACTAAATATTCGCTCATTACTTTTTCTAATATTTCATTATTCATAATCTTCCAATTTGACTCGGTTTACATAAATGTCTCATTGTCCAACCGCTGTTTTTATGGCGCTTCTATATCACTATTACCTTTTTTGTTATCATCACCTTTTTTACTTTTCTCTGGATATAAAATATTATCGAATATAGAATACGTAGAATCTAGGCCAGCGCTTTGATACATAGAATACTCGCTACTATTTACAACCATATAAAATTGACTCCATAATGAAGTTGGACCAGATATCAATGTGAAAGAGATGGCACAAAAGATGTTAAGTATATAATAAAATATATTAACCTTTTCATTGATTTTCAAATAACATTTTTTTTTAAATTTTTTACATTCTTTCTTAATTATAGTAGCAGATGTCTCTTTCTTCTCATTATCTTTAATATTACCAGCATTTCTACGTATAAAATCATGACTTACACAAATTGGACAAGTACAAGAATTCTTCTTATTCTTTCCATTTTTATTATTGGTCTCAAGATCAAACTTGTCCTTCTCTTTATTCTCGTCGGTATTATCCTCTCCACCTTCAGGATTATTCTCTTTATTCTCGTTAGGATTATCTTTGACGCTAAAACCATGATCCAGATGATCATGCACATACTTATGACTCAAGCAAATCGGACAACTAGTGTCATATATATTAATTCTACCATGCACTTCTTCATCACTGTTATTCTTATCACTGTTTTTTTCATCACCATATTTACCATAAGGTAATGGTTTTCTAAACCAATGTTGTATTCTCATAATTATGATGATAAGATCATCATTACAATGTATAATTATATTGGACATGACATTTAAGAGCACAACAATTACGAATGAAATTATGATAAACCACATTACAATTTTACCCAAAAAACTATCAATATATCCTTTATCAATAGCTTTTATCAAAAATATTAAAGTAACCAAAAAATCGAGAAAAGTCGCCATAATATTTAAGAATTTGGAGATGTAATAATTCATGAAAATTATTTCAAAAAAATATAATACGAATAGAGGTAATAAACAATAGAAATATACCCGGAAAAAAGGATCACCGGTATCTTCTTGACACAATTTAGTGAATAGATGAGTTAAATACAAATCAAGAATAATCAATGTAATGTATATAAGTAAAAGAGATAGATCGTTCAATTTCTTGTTAAAGGTTTCTTTGATAAAAATTGGGAGTAAAATAGTTGATAAAATTTGAAACATTGTTTCAAAGTAAGAGTTATTACCAAATGGATTTACATCCAATTCATTTGTGAGGGCAAATGTTGATGGTATAGATGTAATAAAGAGGAAAAAAAGTAAGAAATATTGAAATGTATATTTTGTATATAAAATGCCTTTTGGCGAAAAATTATTTTTATGATTAATCATCGTATTAGAAGCAATGGATGGATAAAGAACTTTGTCAAATAAAACTAACTTAGTCAAATAAAAATTAGATCCTAGTTAAGTGTTAAATAGATATATAACGAAAATTTTTTTTTAGATTTTTTGCACAATTTCTCGTTCATTCTTATTGTTCATACATATTTAGTATCATTTGCTACAAATATTACAAATATGCACAAAAATTGTTGCAATCTATAAAAACTTGAAATAGAAAATTTTAATGAAATTATTTTATTTATGGTTAGTAATTTTATTAATTTGTTAAATAAGGATTTTTTTTATTGGTTTACGAATAAAATCCAGACAAATGAACAGTAAAAGTTGAGCGAAATTGTAAATTCAAATGAAAAAAATCAAAATTACGACTGCAAATATACATATGACGCATTGCATGTGAATTGGTTACTATTGGTACGATGCGCGCCTGACTTACTACTAAATTTGTATATCAGAATCAAAAATCTGCAATAAATGAAAAAAAAAGATACATTTAAAACCTGTTCAAATGATGGCGTACATATACATAAAAGTGCTACCAAAATTTTTAATTTTACGTTAAAAAAAACAAACTTATAAAATCATTCCTCTATTATATAATAAATTTACTCATTTATTTACTGGAATCTACCTTTATTCAGTAAGTATTATATTATGAATGAAATCTTCTATAAAGATTGAATAACTTTTTATTCTAAAGTTAGAGCGTAATATATTTAAATATCAAAATCAAAAAATCAAGTCCGATGAGTGACGATATCCCATCAATTGAGAAACAGGAACAGGATTCCGATGAGGAGTTTGAACATAAAGAGATATTGAAAAAATGGAATCAAGAACGGGAAGAGATATTGAAAAAATGGGATCAAGAACGGGGAGAGATATTGAAAAAATGGAAAAAAGAACAGAAAGTGGTATCGAAACAAGGACAGGATCCCGAAGAGATATTGAAAAAATGGAAACAAGAACAGGAATTGATATTGAAAAAATATAAACGGAAAGAGATGTGGAAAAAATGGAAACAAGAACCGAAACTGGATTCAAAAAAGACTTCAAAAAAGAAAATAGGATCATTGTTCAAATCGTTCAAGCATCCATTCGAAAAATATCCTCCCTCCGTTAGTCCTCCTAATCAATTACGTAAGTGAAAAAATGACAAAAAAACTTCTTATATTTAAAAGCTATAAAATAATTAGCATATTTTCTAAAATTTACGCAAAAAAAAAAAAAAATTCTTTATACTTTTAGCTTTTCCAATTGTAGGCTCATGTTTGTAAGTATTGCATTTTAAAATTTTCTACAAATCTTAAGTAACCTTTATTCTAAAAGTTTTGAGCGTTACATATTTTAGATCTCGATCCTCTCAAGTCGGTACCGCTTCCAGCTCCAAGAATTATAAATTTGCATTCAATTCACTCATAGAAAACGATCTACCAGATTCACTAGAACCATAAAGAGAGAAATACATTATTTATTTTTCCTTATAAAAAGAAGGCATTTCTTATTATTTGCTATAAACGAGGTTTTTTTTTTTTTTGAAGAAAATATATTTTTTTTTTCTATATAGAATTTCATATATCAATTTTAACTTTTCAGTATTTCAAAGTAATTTGTATAGTGAATACGTTTAATTATTTTATTAAAAGATATTAGCTAGTTATTTAATTAAAATTTATCAATAATATTATTATATTAATAAATTATCCCTTAAACGGTATTGTGGGCAAATTTTCCCGCAATTTCTAAAAAAATAAATTGTATTCAAATATAAAGTTTGTTAAAAAATTTTGCAGCCTACGATAAAAATTGTGTGGCTGATCATTAAACGAAAAATTAGCTCGCAAGTATTTAGTATTTAGTTTTTTATATAATAATAAATCTAAATTTTTCTCACAATATGATTTTTTCAATATTAGGAATATTTTAATATGACTTTATTTTTTTATGAAAATTTTACAAAAAAAAAATTAATTTTTTTTTTTTTATAATGCAATCCATAATTTTACATAATTTATTAAGCATTGATATATTAATTTTCAATTTTCTAATATATAACTAATAAATGTTGCATAATATACGATTTAAGCTATTATGGAAAAAATTTTTCATCAAAATAACTTTTATTTTTCATAAAATTAGATGAAAATTGAAAATTGCAGGCAAATTTGCCCGTAATTGCTTACCGTTGGGATAATAACATATAATAAGAATTTGAATTGTACAACTTTATGAGGTAGATAGATAAACTGTACTGTACGATCAGCTAAACTGTACTGTACGATTGAATTAAAAAAAAAGTTCGTACAGTACAGTACAGTGCTTATGTAT
>JADRCO010000604.1:0-29935 GCA_021464525.1 Rhizophagus sp. LPA8_4_AMF
TGTAAGTTGATTATAATTTTGTTGTAAATATTTTCTTAAATCCATATCCATTTTTAACATTACAAGCATGTAATTTCCACTTAATAAATTTTGTGTTAAACCATGACATCGGACAATTTCTGCCCACTTATTGTTTATAGTTAAATGTGATTTAGCCTATAAAAATTTAAAATTTTATTATCAATACAAAATTGGTTAATTTTATGAACAACATAGAATACAAACCTCTTCAAACCAACTTTGATTTGCACTTTCAACATTTTCTAATCCTTTAAGTATTACTTTAAGGGGTTTAGTTCTTTTTAATTGCTGATTTTCAGAATTCCATTCATCATACCTTCCAACAATCCAATCTGCTGTATAAATTTCAGAAAATCCACCTTTTGTTAAATATTTAATATTTTCTAAATTGCTATACGGGATCCATTCGACTACCATATTTGGCATAAGTGATTCCAATTGACATTTCTGTATTAAATTATCAATATCATTATTTCCGGATGTCCAATTTTTAAAATTTGCTTTTAAATAATTTCGAACACAATATTCACAATATAATGTAGCTAAACATTCTTGAATACAATATTCACAAATTCTTTTTGTTCTCGAATTATTAATAATTTTATTTCGGTCATAAGTTTTAGTTATATATTTTATTGCAAAAGTTTTTTCATCATCTGTAAGAAGTTTATCAGTAAGAATAAATTGTTTTTGAAATTCATGTTGTTTGTGCATGTCAGTATGAATATTATAATCAATTAACGAATATGTTCTATGAGCTGTTGCATAAACTAATTCATATCGGATGGTCGACATAATGCAATTTTATTATAAAGGTTTGAAAGGAAATTTTTTGTATTTTATTATTAAAATAAATACAAATATAAATTGGAAAAATGAAAAAAATTTAATTTTCAAAACTCCGGAAACAAAATTAATAGTGTAACATAAATTTAATTTTAGTATGATCTGAATGTTATGTAACAATTACACAAATAAGTTTAAAATAAACACAATAAACTATATTTAGACATGCCAAACAGTTAATCATTACTATATTAAGTAAATACTGTTACTAAAAATAAAGATACATTATAGAATTCTAAGTGGAAAGTTATAAATATAATTTCTTTTAATTTGACGAAAGAATAAAAGTATGAAAAATATTGATGAAAGTAATGATTATAATATTGTGTTACTTCGGATTATGATTTTTTTTACACACTGAAATTTTTCTTGTAAAATCAGTAAACAAATAGTACTTTCAACAGGCTATTTATTAAAAGTATTTAAATTTTTTATAATGACGCTGGGGAAAAGGTTATTAAATTTGTCATCACAAATTGCTGAAAAAACCCATGCGAAAGAAAATTATTTCGAAAAAAAAATTTGGCTGATGCAATTAACTTTTACTCATGCAAAGGTGACTATTTTTGTACCACGCTTTAAATTAATGATGTAAATTTTTATTATTCGGGAATAACCTCAATAAAATAGGACGCTGGGGAAAATGGTATTAAATTTGTCATCACAAATTGCTGAAAAAAACTCATGCGAAAGAAAATTATTTCGAAAAAAATAATTTGACTGATGCAATTAACTATTACTACTCATGCAAAGGTAACACGAAAGACTATTTTTGTACCACACTTAAATTAATGATGTAAATTACTATTATTCGGGAACAACCTCAATAAAATATTTCTAAAATAAGAACCGTTAAATATACTACTTCCCATTTCCCACGCGATACATAAAAAATTTTTCTTATAAAATTTATTAAAAGACCATTCAAAAAATGTTTTTCGAAAAATGTAAAGCCAAATTTCAATGCCACATTTCCATATTGGGTTCCTATACCGTTCGAAGATATTTTATTAAATTGAACGAAAAGGTAATTTATCTTTTTGACAATCATTTTTTTTTTTTATAATTTATAAATAATACAATAATTGATATAATTGAAAGATATTATCAATACTGGCGAGAAAATATAATTAAAATTGTTTATTAACAAATTTCATTATTATTTCCATTTGCTAATTAATTATTTAGCAGGCACTATTACGTAGTTATCCAAAATGCCACTCTTAAATTGTTACTCAATCATCGTATGCTTGCGAGTCTAAGTTAAAAAAAGGAAGGAAAGATTATAAAAAAATAATTGAAAGTATATAAAATGTCTTAACAAAATTACTTCGGAACCGTTAAAATAAAAATTATTGTACATAACTTTTTGATCTTTTTGACCAAAAATCATAAGACAAATACAATAGACACATAATAATAATTTCAATACAAACAATACAAAAATCAATGTACAGAATTGGGAAAAAGTCCTGTAAATAAACCTACTCATATACTCACCAATAGCAAAAAATCAAAATATAAAAAATTGCGGTCAAACGAATAAGACAATATAATTCATCTACATCACAACTTTACAATAAATTTCGAATTTCATTATAAATTTAGTTAATTGATTGTATAACTGATAAAGAAAGATACAGTATGTACTTTCATAAAAGGAAACTTTGCCAAAGAATAGATTTTCCTATTATTGATAATTGTCATACCATTTGTTTTACAATCAAATTTCTTTATTTTAAAACTCTACCGAGATTTTTATTATCCTACAATGATTTTTCTGTGTTTCATAAATAAAAGGCTGAGATTCAACAATTATTAAGGGTATAACACTGTATACACCGGATTTTTTCATATTAACCTAAATATTGTAATAAACGGGCTTGCTAAAAAATTTGATCGACATTGCATGATGGCGTCCAAAACAAACTTCACAACAAACACTAAAGAGGAAAGATCCGCCAATAACATATAAATAGATTCGCCAACAGCATAAATAGATCCGCCAATATAACATATTGGTAAAAACCATTTTGTCGGACTTAAAACGTCGGACTTAAAACGACAGATCTAAAATCATTATTAGTACATACATTTAAGGATAATCTTTTACCCCATGTATCATAACATGATTATAATGAGAACAATTATTAGAACAGTATATACGCAAATTCAAATCGATTTTTTTATTATCTGTTATTATCAAAACAACAACAATTTATAAAATCTTGTTAAAATCATTTGTTGAATTTTTTATAAATTAAACTTTTAGAACCGAAAAAAATCATGCTACAGAAAATAACAAAATACCAAAAAAAAAAAAATAATTAAATAAAATAGAATAAATATTCTAGTTATTCTAATTTTTTCTTTATTATACGAAAAATCTAAATAATCATAAAACTTTTTTTTTATTTATTAAAAACCAAAGTTACAATATGGATGACTCTCTCGATTCTGGTTACTTTGTTGATCATGATTGGCTTGAGACTTTCAATGGTAAAATCGGTGTGTTCGCCGTAATGGTAGCCATAATTTTTATAGTCATTATAATTCTTACATTCATTGTAAGAATCTTTCAATATCCCCAATTCCGTCAACAATTTATCAATTATTTCATTGATGACAATACTCGGAGCGTTCCTACAAGAATACTTAAAATAATTATGTTCTTACTTCTGACTGTCGGTTTTGTAGCAGTCACTTCATACAATGTTCGTAAAATGATATATTATCCTCCAAAGTTATCTATGACATTGGAAGAAAATAAATCTTTTCCATCTATGCTTTTTTGCCTCAACACTCAAAATCCTGGTGCTAACCTCGAAATTGTAACTGCAAAATATTATGCCAGTTACGATACTTATGTCAGGAAAAATACTACTGCCCCACTCATTGATTTAATCAAATCACGAGTTTTTACTACTATTTCAGGAGAAAATGGTGATTGTAAATTTTTTAATGGTACATTGTTCCCATCATTTTTGAAGCAGGAGGTTAATGCTGCAGGGGTTTTTGTTCTAGTTTTTAAATCTTCCGATGTCATATTTTTCATGGGTAACACCAACAATGATATAGACTGGTCACGCTTCATTCCTCAAGGGAACAAATTTAGCTATGTAGATGTTCTAGTATTAAAAAATATGACTATGTTTCAATATACAGAGACACGCACACAAATTTTAAATGGAACCACATATCGAAGTTTCCAGATGGTTTTTAAGGGTCATGTTGACTCCACCGTCAAAGATGAAAATTTGGTTGGAATCATAATCTCCTCACCGACACACATCATGACACAGGTTCTAAAGCCATCTCTTACACTAATTGAACTTTTCAGTAATATCGGTGGTTACCTTAGCATCTGGGGAGTTTTCGTCTTTCTCTTTGGTCGTGGCAAGATGGACCCATTCGGGTTTGTCTCACGTTTTATATTCATAGAACATGATAGAGCTAAACTTCTTAAAGAATTGGGGAAAATGAAAGATGATAGAAGTGTAAAATTAAATATCTCGGAAAAAGAGGAAAAATTTACTGAAATGAGTAATCTCAACAATCAAACTGAATTAAAAAATCTACTTGCGAAATACTATGTCTACATGGATTTCTACGAACATGCTGTCAAGACACTTGACGTGTAATTAATTAGAAAATACTAATATAGTAAAGATATATAATGTATATAATATTATTTATTAACTAAAAAAAAAAATCACTTAGATATATCAAATTTTTGTAACACTTGTAAAAAGTTAAAAAAGTTATTAAAAGTTAAAATTAAAATAATGTGACAAGATTTAAATGTTTAACTGTTTAAGTCCGTTTATCTCTTAGATGCTTCTGATCAACTGATGTATTTTCTTATCGAGATTCGAGAAATGATTAATTGTTTGTGTACCCATTTCTGTAATTTAAACTGGGCGGCAACCTGCGTCCGGAGTTAAATACTTATCTTCAAGCTTCAATTTTATCAATAAATTCGTAAATGTTAAAATTAGAATTAAAGTCGCTATCCGAATTACCACCAAAACCGCTACCTGAACTGTTAGAACCGCCACTAGAACCACCATCAGGAAGGATCATCAGAACCAACAAAATCTCCATTTAATAACATTTAATAAATTTGTCTATTTGTTTTCGATTTACTAATTCTTTAATTATTTTCGATACTTAATTGTGCGTGAATTCATAAATTAATTAATGGGCGTTTGGAAAGTTTTATCCAAACATTTTCCACATCATTTCAAGTTCATCGATCCATCAGATTTCATTCTCTGTGCTATCTCCATTATCTGAGTTTAAAATATTATCTGGATCTATAGTTTATTTGGTATCATTATGACTTTTCTTTTTTTTGCTATAGTTCGTCAATGTTATATTCGTTTCATGTGAAACCGATTTTTTTTTTTTTAAAAAAAAAAAAAATCATATCGAATCATTATTAATACATTTTATAGGTCAGCTTACGTTATAGAATTTCGGCATAATACTGGCCAAGATAACTCTATCTTAATAAATATCTAAATTCCATGTTAATATCTATCTATCAAACAATGTTATAAATTTATTGGATGATTTGAATGTAACGTAATAAAATAATCATAAGTAATTTATCAAAATGATAATTATGAAAATTGATTGACTCTTTTTTATTCATTGATGACGATTATTACTGAACCTGTTAAGGAAATGACAAATATAAAAATTCCAGTAAATCAGCTATGATTAATTACTGTATCAGTATGAATACAATAATTACTATATTACACTTTTTGGAATTGATTTTCCTCTACAAAAGATTCATTTATTTATGTATTTTACAAAAATTCGACCATTTATTTAATCGATATGATATTATTTATTAATATTCCTAAAATTTATGTAAGTACGGTAAATTGTTCTTACTAGATGTGCGTGAAAATCTGCAATCAACAAATAAAACTTGTAATTGTTAAAATTTTTGATATAAAATAATTTTCCATAAGTTATCATGGTGTAATAAAAAAGAGCAAATAATAAGTTGGATTAATAAAAATATCAAACATATTGCTTCAAAACTATGTTATGGCTGACGAAGATTAAGATTTTAATTACTAAACATAAAGAACTTGAAAATAATGTAATATTTAGCCCAATTAAATGATTTTGTAACATAATAAATAAGAACAGTCATAACGAAAAGGATTTGTATCACCTTTACTTTTTAATCTCATAATAGTCATATTGATGAGACGCTCTATAAACTAATGTATGATCCATTTAGAATAATTTCAACATAACAATGGGTCAGACTGACAAAAATAAGGTCCTTTGCTAAATATATATAATATATTTGCATTACTTATTAGTGTTGAACAATTTTGAGTATCATATTACTTAATATTTTATATCAATGTGTCAATTCCATTTTTTTTATATTTAATACACAAATGTATTATTGATTCTTTTAACTTTATTATTTTACTTTTCATTCAAACTATTAACTTATTTTTGATTATAAGCCTTGCATAATCTTTGCTATGCCAATTACTGGAAAAGATCATATACACAATGGTGAATTGATACATGGGATCAATTTTTCTTTAAACAATTTCCAAACGAATCAAAACAAACATCACATTCTGCATTAGGACTTGAACAACTAGAAACTTTAATCAATAACTTAGAACCAAAAACAAGAAAGATGCCAACTAAAGGTTAGTATTTTTAAAATATTAACGAGCCATGGTGAAAGTGCTACAACCTATTCTGCGGGTATAGGGAAGAAGAGCGTCTAGCCAGAATGAGTTTACTCATCCGCTGAGGCGTGCATAACTAGCTATGGGATTTCTTTGATTAAGGTCTGCTAATTCTGGAGGAGGAATTGGCTATGTACCTTCCTTATGTTAAGGAATCTTACTCATAATTTCTTGCATGTTATTTCAGAAATCTGGAAGAGAAAGTAGTGAAGAAAAGGAAAATAAGATTGTTGCTCCTGTTAAAAGAAAAGCTATTGAAAAAGAAAAATTTAGTAAGAAATCAAAAAAAATTATTGAAAATAATGAAAAAGAAAAAGAACAACTTGAAGCTGATGAAGAAAGTTCCATGGTTTCTACTTCAATATCTACTAGCCTTGCTTCACCTCAAGCATTCAAATATTCATCAATTAGTAGTAAGTGAATTATGATGATTTATTTTATCTATTATATTTGCTAATATTATCAATTATTTTATGATTTATATTTTTGTTTTTTCATAAATTTTTAGAGATTTGTTTATCAGAAATTGTCCAAAATACCATACCAAATCTGGTATATCTAGATTCATGTGATAAATCAAAATCAACTATTGAATCAACAGAACAACGCTTTCCTGATGAAATTACAAATTGGTTGGATTTTAAGCAATAAGTTCAAAAATGGCAACCAGAATCAGATAAAAACTATTATAAACCCATACTTAGGTCACGTAATATCACTTGTGAGAAAGATATATGGTCAGCAACAGATGCAAATATCTTTGATACATTAACATCACTAGAACAACCTATTTATTTTTTGGATGGACGCGCTTTAAAAAATATTGATGGAGAACCAGATTTTGTCATAGTTGATAATAATATTAAATTACTCATACCTTGGGAATCCAAAACTAAATGGGTTCTAAAGGTGCTTTCAGATCAAAACATTGTTACACTCTATAATAAGGAAAAAGAAGTTCGAGAAGGACCATATGCTTATTCTGGTGATGTTTCAGTATACCATCCTATAAATCAAATATATGGATACATGTGTGCTAACAAATTAAGGTAAATTTTAAAATTATAAATTGGCAAATATTAAATATACTTTAATCAATTTCTAATTTTATTTTATTTTTTTTACAAATTAGATATGGCATTTTGTCAACATATGACCAGACTTGGTTTCTTGAAAGGGGAGTAGTGGGAGAAGATCATGGCTGGTTGCATATATTGGAAACTCATCAACAGATCCTACCCTACTTAAATCTGTTGCTTATATAATAGATCTTGCTTCTAAAAATAGGTATGCACCTTTCCTTGAAAAACCTATAATGATTGCCGACAATGTTGATGAAGAATCTGACTCTTCTGACAAAGGACAAAAAGGTGACAGTGATTTTAAATATAGGGGAAATTTATTCCCCCAAAATTCAAATGTTATAACTCGAAAGAAGAATCATCAGGTGCTTAAATTTTCGAACACTAAAAATTTATAGTATAAATACTTATAACTTGGTATTATGTACAGTATAATTATATCTAATATTTTGGATATCAATAAGTCATAATAATTAGAAAATTCTGGTAAAAATTTTAGCATATTTAAAGAATTATTTTATTTCGATCGTTGGATAAATTTTACTACAAATATAAAATTACATGTAGGTTGAATTAATATCACGTGTCAAATGAAAAAAATAACCACCCATCAAAAACTTTTTGGTAACGTGACTTTTGTACTACTAATCTAAAAATAGCAGATATTGGTTCACCTCGAGATATAAAATTAAAAGATAATATCTTTCATAGTTCTCACTCTCACTTCAACCGTTAGTATTAGTGTATTTTTTCCAGTAATTTCTCCTTAAAATATATATTATTCTTTTTATTATAGTTTAGTTTATTCTATTCTATTTTCATAATTTTTATTGTATTTTATTTTTGTTGTGAAAATAAAAACCGCGTTTTTAATATATTATACAATATTTATTTGCAACCTATCAAGTTTTAAATAAAAATTAAGGGTTTTCTAATTAATACATTATAAAAATTATCTTTTTAATAGTTTATAAATAATACGAAGATTTATTAGATTTATTGTTAAGTTTCTAAAATAATAAATAATTTATTCACTTGTCTTAATAAAAAACTAACAATAAATTTATAAATTGAAAAGAATTATAAAAAATATTTTAAACAAACTTTTCTTTATATTTTTTTTTTATTAAAGACTACAAGTTGTTCTTGTGGTAGTTAAAAAAAATACAATATAATCAACAACTGTCAGTATACAATATTTAGATTAATAAAGGTTACATGTAATAAAGTGAATAGAATAATTTTCTATTGTTAAACTACATTAATGTGATTTACATTTGCTTTTTTGATGGTGTTATTAGGCATGAATCAGGTATAGAAATGATTGATCAATGCCTGGAGTGGTGAATATTGACTTCTCATGAAAAATCACTGGACGCAAGCTGTGCATCTCATTAATCTCTTACCTATAAATTTCCTAAAGGTGTAGCTACGAAATCATATGCAATCTGTATTAGTGTTTCGATCCAGATAAGACCTATAATATTTTCACGTGAGATTGTGACTAAAAGATTATAAATCTCAGCTCTGAATGGACTATAATTTCGACCAGAATTAAATATTGTTACTTTATAAATTTGAATTAATTCTGGTAATTCTATCCTTAATTAACCAAACCGGTATCCAGATAAAACTGGATAAAACCTCTACGGATTGAAACACTAATCTGAATTATTAAAGTAGTCTAAAGATACACAAAAGTAGATAGATAAAAATAGACAACTATATGTTGATTTTTGATAACGAGTACAAGTCTAAACTCAAAAATATAACTATTAATGTATAACAAGATATGAGCTACTAAATAATTTTATTGATATGATAAGTAGTTATACATATGTAATTTAAATTACAAACTAAGTATTTTTTGTAAGATAATGTCTATTAAATTAAAAGACATTTGTTAAAAATGAAAACTACCTACAAATTAAAAATATAGATTGTAAATTTGTTTACATTTAAGTTACTCATTTGCTGTAGTCTATACTAATTATCAAGTAATAAATGAATAAATAGAATAACAAAAATTATTAAATTCGAAAGATGTTAATATTAAATTTATTCAGTTGAATACTTTATAATTTATGTAAGTATGTTGCTACAATCATTATACAATTGTTACTTATAATTAGATATCATAACCCAGTTAAATTTAGACTAATAAAAACAGGAAATTTTAATACCTAAATAATGTGATATCCATCCAGAATGAACCATCAAGATATGTTAGCAAATAATCAAAAAGTCTAATAATACATTCATTTCACTAACAAACCAAAGTATTTATTAAGGAGAAGAAAAGGGTCTATTAATAATCAACAACTATCATTGTGAAAGGTGATTTATGAGAAATCATATGCAAAAAGAAGGCCAAACCTTTTGTAAAGGTCATTTGAAACTCCTGAAATTCATAATATTTTCTATTGAAAATCAGTATATAAATAAATCGTCCATCAGATAAAATACTGCAAAAACTGGATGCAGTGCCTGCTGTTGAACAAGAATGTAGATATAATCCAACAGCTGGCCTTTATCTTCGTCAGATAAACTGGATATACTTTTTTTTTTTACTTCTAAAATCGTACAAACATAAAATGGGGCAAAACCCCTTCTACAACATCATCATCATTAAAAACACTAATATCTGGCATATATCCCCAAGATAAGCATTTTTATGAATGTTCACTGCAGTTACACTCTTCCATGCTGAACTTGAAACTTTCATCAGCCTGTTAAACTATACTTGAACTACATCTTCAACTGATTTGCTATCTGGTCTCTGATTTTTAATTAGGTAATTTCAAACAGGTTTGGAAATTTCTGATACTTTATGGGCAGGATATAGAAGATTTTCTATTATAGCTTATTTAAAGTTTATACTCTTACAAACTTCAGACCGTGTTATGGAATCTATAAATAAGGAAAATGGTAAATGAGAGCAATGACCAACTCCACATAGATATCTCCAAAATACAATCTAAAACCTGATTCAAAATCTGATTTAATAAAATTATAATAAAAAATATTAAAATTCCAATATAAAAGCCAGAATGGCTAGATATAGATACATAGAAACATTAACTTTTTTGTTGTTTAGTACGGATCTCTCTTCTAGGATCCATAGATCTTTATAAAAAAAGTTGCATTTATGATCCACATCTAATTTGGCTACTTAGCAGAGATACAGGGCCTCACCTCCCACCAGGACGAACCCAATAAAGAGTGAAGAGCCTGGTAAAAAGTTACCTTGGCTTCTTACAGAGGATACAGAGCCCACCCTTGTCAGGATGAACCCTCCAAGGGGTGTAAGAAACCACCACACGGACCATATTTCTATAGAAATTAACTAACCTTCTTTGTACTTTGAAGTTTTTTAATTTTAATATAAATTTCTCCTAAAGCACTATAGAAGGCGTGGTACATCTCTTCGTCACATTCAAAGGTAATGCAAGAAAAGAAATTTTCTAATGACCAAAACTCACAAAGGAAAAGGTTATAGCATTTTGTCGCAGAAGTAGATATATTGGAACGCTTTAACAAGGTTTGAAGAGAAAAAGAAGTATTTATATCTAATCATCATAATAAACTTAATATTGAGATCACTGATTGATACCTACAGAAATAATCTACTAATGAAGGTTTTATTGTAAAACAAACTTACTATAATCAGATGTAAATACTATAGAATCTGAATTTTAAATCAATAAACAAATATCTTATTATAAAGTTAGGTGAAATTTGAAGAGGTTTAAAAAATTTTTCACTACTAATTTTTCATGACACTTTTGAAAATCTATTACAGACTTACAGTATATATATATAGATAATATAAATATAAATATTGAAAATATTAAACAGAATTAAATTGAAAAGGTACAGGCACATATCCCATTGGTATACTCTGTACGGGGTTGATATGAAAAACATTCGCAGATGGGAATTCAATATGCTAACGAGCACAATGGTAGTGCGTGTATAACTAGTGCCAAACAGCTATTACTGTAATAGAGCATATAACTACCGGTACAAGGACCCAGAAATATATATAAAAGGGTCAGGTTTGAGTTTGCGTATAATTGATCAAAAAAATCGTGTAGATTTTTCCTTTTGTGATAATTCCTATTGAAATATTATTACCTTTTTTTAGATACTGGCTGAGGTTATCATAATTCCGGCCCTGAAAAATGCGTACAGCTAATAGTAAAAATTTTTTTGCCGCACCTTACCCCTGTATGTATATTTCTGGGTCCTCCGGTACATTATTCTGGTAGTATTTGAGCGTGAATCGTGGAGATTCTTTTTTTTATATATAATTTCTATTGTACTTGAGACTTAACGATGTAAAAAAATGATTTAGTTGGAATGAAGATTTATTTAACGTTAACAACAATTAGAAATTAGATATTTTATAGAAAAGAATTAAAACTCACGCGCTTCTTTTACCAATTTGGTATCTTCTGCATCCCTAATATTATCACCCGAAATTGATACGGTGGTAAATCTCTTCAAGGGTATGCATCATAACTGTCATTTGCCCTCTTTTAGATCAGAAGAATATCAGTATCATGAAAATAGTAAAGTAGTACAACATACTAGTAAAAGAGCAGATTCTGATATTGAAATTGTGTTTGAAAAATTTTTTGAGGATTTGTTTGAGACATTTTTAATAGAGATTTTATTGCAAAACTACTTTTAACGTTTAATTTATCTGTAAAAATATTTGAAAACCACTCAGCGTACTGTCATTTACCCTCTTTTAGAACATGGATTTCATCTTTCTACTGTAAAAGAATATCACATTGAATTTAAGTCTCGGTATCCCGAAAATAACTCGGTAATTTCGTCACCTTATATTATTTAGAATATTACGAAAAGCTAGAAATATATTATAATCTAAATAAGGAACGAAAAAATGATCAAACAATCAAGAACCAAGCAATGCCGATGATCGTAAGATCATCAAAGCGAGATCTGATAGCAGCGTAGATTCTGTTGATTATGGGAAAATTGATGCTATGTGACATTTTTTTACTGATGGTATTATCAACGTTTAGTCCGAAACAAATGATTATTCAGCATCTAGTGAAAATAATACCAAGACGACCGAAGTGAAGTGATAGATTTTGGTTGAGAAATTTTTTAAGGGACATTTTTTGTTAGGGATTTTGTTTGAGAAACTCTTAAAGATTTGTTTGTGACATTTTTTGATGGAGATTTTGTTGCACAACTATTTTTTTAATGTATAAATTATCTGTAAATACACATCTTGCTGTCATTTGACCTCTTTTTGATCATGAACTTCATCTAACTGCTTACTGTAAAAGAATATTACTGATAAAAAAAAAACTTTTGATAACGAGCAAGCAGCCCTATTACGCAGTCACAATTGCACTATTAGTTACACTCTACCTCAGTTGCCATGGTTGTACCTAATATTGAAAATAAAGATGCTGTGCTCTTTTCAACTGTCATTGTTGTAATAATAGCTTGTGATATTGTTACTCCCGCTCAATTAAAAACCCGTCTCAAAAAAACTCCCACACCCGCTCAATCTCAATCAAAAGACCCGTCGTAAACAACCCATAATCTCAATCAAGAATGCCCATTCAGTATTATCATCTCAGATAACTGAAGTTGTTTCCAATCAAAGATATTAGCATAAAACTTGGAAATGTAACCCTTGAAATAAACTCGCTAATATCCGGCCCTACAAGATGAAAGAACTGGAAAAATAAAGTTTTCGGTTGACCCATAAATTAACCCATCAAAAAAATAAGAAGCATCAGTATCATGTGGTTTAAATATTAGTAAAAATTATCACGTGAATCGCAAAAGTTCAAAAAAATTGAATATTAGAAAATCTATAAATGAATTCAATTATATCGTAGCAAAATTGCATAAGACTCGCCGGGATTCTAAGGAAGATATTTTACATAGATTAAGATGTTATTCTAATTTGTGGCCAAGAGTAGAATGCAAATAAACCGCAGCAAGAGAAGTTTTGAAAGTTTTGCTTACCGAATGTGTTGAAAATGAGTACTATTGCCAATCCTACAAAACTCCCTTATTTTTTAGATAGACATGATGGACATTAATGATGAGTCAGTATCTCATTCGATGCACATGCAACAGTCAACCGCACATGTTGCATATGATGAACAATGAAGATCTGCACATATAATTTCATTATGATCTGCAAGGCTTATTATTGAAACATACAGAGATCGAGATCGGGTCGATTATTATCAAGGAGTGAAATATAATCGCAGGTTGTATTATATTGCAAGGGAAAATAACTGGGAAGGTCCACATTGTACTGTAGAAATTTATAGAAAAACATATACGGGAACAAGGGAAAGAGCATGGTATAACTCAAAACGAAATGCAACAAAAAAGAAGCCCACATCTCTTTGATGAAACAATTGAATATGACAAATAGCACTTATCAATTTCCTAAGGGCATGAGTGTTGACCATATCTCTACTCCAATTCAACTCTGGATGAAGAGGAAGAGGTTATTTGCTTGTGATGAAAATATTCAACTTATGTATTTATAAGAATGATGAAAATATTAAATTTATTATTATACAAAGTTATTTTAATCTCAAATCTTTAATGATTATTTTTACATGTTGTTATTGTTATTACTATTAAATAACGACTTTAAAAAAATAAAATGCGTAAAAGCCTCATTCATCAACTTCCATGTTATCGCCGTAATTTCTTGCGTGTTCACTAACGATGTGTTGATAAAATTCCTTTGGATACTCTATAAATTGGCAATCAAAAGAATATAATGTTAACCACAAGGTACGATATTTTAAAAAGAAATAAATATCGAAACACCAAGCAACAATTACCTGAACCTCGAATTGTAAGAGCGTAACAAGCTAATAAAAATGGTAATGAATATAAAAAAAATAAATATAAAAATTCACATAAATAAAAGAAATTATTTGAAGTTCGTACCATCTTCAACTTTTGCTAGATTTGTTTTTATTCCTTCCAATTTTCTTCCTAAGTGAGAATATCCTGATACTTTGAGGAGATCATAATCTTTTTTTTTTTTTTTTGATTAATTAGTTAAGATTAAACTAAAATTACTTAACGATATCGATAAAATAAAGTTTTATTACCAGACTTTAAACTCCTTAGAAATCGACAAACTTGTAAAGCACGATCATGATCTCCTTTACCAACACAATTAATAGCGTAACGCATTAGTTCGCCTGTTAGATCTGCTATACCTAGAACATAATCCTCAACCGTTACTTGTAGATACTAATTAAATAGAAATGTATTAAAGATATTTAAAATTTTTTAACTTATAATAGTATATAGTGAAAAAATATATGTTACCTGATTACCCGATTGATCTCTGAAATTCAATTCAACATCATTCATAGAAATCAAACGATTATGTTCCAAATATTCTAGAAATGATATAGCTTCGATAAATTCTTGAATTGCAGGCGAAATACTTTTGTGATATCTAACCGTATTATAGTGCGATGAAACAATTAGAATTTTGATACAAACTTAATCATGTTAACAAAAAACATATGATAACAAAAAACTTACTTATAATAATTCATTCCTTCTAATTCACATGATGCTTTTTGAAATAATTCAAGTATTTCTTTTTTCTTCGTTTCTGCTTCTTCTAAAATCGATTTTAATGATTTTTGGTTTGATCTTAATATATTTCATAATAAATAATTTAGAAACAAAAAAATTCAATTTAAAAAATAAAGAATTAAATAAAAATAAATATAAATTAACGTACCTATGAGCAAGAAATATTAATTTTTTACTCAATCCTGTAATATCTCTTTTTAATTATAATAATTGAAGAAAAAAAAATCGAATCAATGTAAAATTAATTAAATTATTATTTGCAATAATTTTAAACGCATTAAAACCTTGACTGTTTGACAATTCTTTCTTTTCTATCATACTATCAAAGTTTTTCCATAGAATTAAATAAAATAATTAATAAAATGTCTATAATATAAAACAAATAAATTAATATTTTCTACTTACATGATGATCTAATGTTACCCGTATACTAGTAAAAAGAGTTTTGATATCAACATTCTGACCCAAAGGGGAGCTTTGAATTTCGGTTTCCATTACTATTTAGTTTTAAAGAATGATAATCGTTCCCATTTTATGAGTGTGGTTTTTGACATGTGGCATCCAAATCAAGATTGATTGGAAGCTTGTCACGAGAAATTTAGCCAATAAAGTATTATCACGGGTTACTTTTCTATAGACATGAATTTGATTTAATTCAATGTATTTTAAAAAATGACTGCCCTTAACCGTGATTGTCTTTGGGAAATATTCACTAATCTCGAACATGATAAAAAATCTTTACATGGAGCTCTATTGGTTAATAGACTTTGGTGTGAAGTTGCGGTTCAATTTTTATGGAGAAAACCTTTTCGTTTTTTATATACTTGCTCTAAATTTTGTCAATGTTCAGAACAAAAACGTCGAATGAAAGTAAAAAAATTCCTTGCAACTCTGACTACCATTCTCGCACACAAACATACAGCAAGTTCAGTAAATATTCAGGACTTGATTATATGGACAACGGCACCTCTAACAACTTTTGCATATACTGATTTCATTCGACATCTTGACATACATGATTTAGTTTGGACTTTACATGATGGCGTTGAATATCTTCGATCTCAACGATTTTTAATGGATTTTCAATGTAGTTCTAAGCCTTTCTTTTCAGAAATTACTTGGTCAACATCATCAATTACTTGGGCGGAATCACTATTTCAAAAAATGGCATGTGATCTATGCAGACTTTTAGTGTTATATTGTTCAAATCTAAGTCATTTATCAATAGATATGGTAAATACAAAATGGTCAGAAGATAATCAAAGATGTACTAGTTTGCCGAGTATTTCTTTCTGGATTACCGTAAATGAAATCCCGAATGAAATATTATTAATCCCTACTTATACCGGATCTCAAAATTGTTTATCGCAACTTGTCGAATTTACGTGGGGGGCTACTCATTGGACAAGTAATTTTCTAGATGCTTTATCAAAAATTACACATCATCTTAGAAAACTTGTGATTGATATGTCAAATTTTGGAAGAGATGAAAGTAGAAAGGATGCAAAGAGATTATCAACATTGATAAAAGTACAAAATTGTTTACAGGAAATTAAATTTATTAAATGTAAATTTCGTATTTTACCATCAATCATGGAAGGACTTCGAACACAAGCGAAAACGTTACGTATTTTTTATTTTCAAGGAATAGTAAAGGATTGGAGTATTTTTTCGGAAGTGAAACATTTAACAAATTTAAGGGAAATAATATTTTCTCACGCTAATTTTCAATGTAACGAAGTAAACATGATAGAACAATCATATTTCCCTCATTTAACAAAATTATCTTTCAATGTTTGTTGTTTCAGAGATCAAACCATACTTCCGGAACTTGTAGTACAACATTCAGGCAAGACACTTAGAACATTTACTTTAACAAGATATTATTATCCTGAAAAACACAACTTCATACCTCAAGTTATAACGACCGTCGCAAGTTATTGTCAAAATCTTGTTCATCTTGAGATATATGTGGATAGAAGAGAATTTCAACAATTGATGCTTCTTTTTGCATCATGTCCTCTCCTTGAGAAAGTGAAATTGACTGGAAATCCAGATGTTGCGGATGAATTATTCTTAAGAATTGCTAATCAAGAATTATCGAATTTAAAAGAATTGTTTATTGATGCTCAATGGCGGTTTTGTGCCAAATCATTGGAGATTTTTATTATTAAATCAAGGGCACCTCTCAAAAGCCTTGTATTTCGATATTCACCGGATTTTTCTGATGCCCATTTGGAAGTTTTATTTAGATATTTAAAAGAACACTTGCATCGTTTACATATAGGAACTGATAAAAGATTCAGTAAGGGATTTCTTGAAAAAGCAAAAGAAACCATTGTTGATTTCAGATATAAACTTAATGGACAAGTACATGAACCACTATGGCTATAATGAGACATACAATATGTTTCAAATAAATATATATATACCTATATAATAATTAATACATTTCTTTTTAATAATTAAATTGATATTTTGGAAGATTGAATACACATAAATTGTACTAATATATTTAAAATGGGATCTTTTTTTAAAAAAAAATTTAATAATACTTAATTTGTACATAGTAAAAAAATATAGTAATTTAAATTATTAATAAATAATTGACTATAAAAAATCCGGATCGCGGATATTACATCGTTACGGCAAGGAATTACCAATTTAATCATTTATTAAATGTCCGAAAAAACTCCGATATTAGAAGCTAACTAAATATTGATACGGATTACCTGCATCAGATTATCCCCGTATATGGGGAGATTTGAAAAAAAATTGATGATTTTAAAAAGAAAAGCCTTTTTTCAATGTTTCACAAATGAGATTAAACCAATATGAAGATCATAATACTTTTTTTTTTTAGAAAAAAAAGGTGGGAACGAAATGAATTAGGAGCACGTGGTGGCTTCAAACAATAACAAACAAACAAAATAAAAATAATTCCTTCGAAAATATATAAAAAATAAATTATAAATATACATTTTTCTCACACATAAAATTTACTTAACTTTTAAAGACTGGATAAAGTAAAAAAAATTTCTTTGTTAAGTTCAAAACGACCAAAGATCTTTTTAATCTAAATAATTGCGTCATACCGCAGCGTTGAAGTTTTGATATTCGCCAAGTATTAAATTCTCACATTCGTACTATCCGACAATTGGTTCAACCGCTTATCAACTGGGAATAAATTGATCATTTATAAATACTTATAAATACGTGAAACAAAACGTTTCCGGAAAAAGTAAATTTTTTTTGTACAGTTTATTTTTTTAGAATATTCTCCTCGTTGTTTGTGACCCCATTGTTATACTTTTCAGATCTTTTTAAGTGATACGACAATATATATTATGAATTTGGAAAAAAGTTGAACTTTGTTCACTTTTTCAATACTCTCTACATTATTTACTCTATAAACAATTTAATATATATTTCGACGTAAATGCAGTAAAAAAAAAAAATATGAACTAAATAAAAAAGAAAAAAAAAAAAGAATAATTATTTATAACTTTTCAAAAATTAAAATTTTGTAAATTTTTTTTTTTATTTTTAATTATTTAATTTATTTGTGGGTTTTTTTAAAAAAAAACTTTGATCAATATATATATAGAAAAATAGGCCATAAACTTTGAAAGTTTGGACATAAATATTTTGTAAGGCTTTCTCTTCAATCGTTTAAAAAGTCTCCAACCTAAGCCTTTTAAATTCTTTCTAATTTCTTTTTTCTTTTTTGAGAAAAAAAAAAAGAAATATATATATATATATATATATATATTTTGAGTGTAAGAGAACATTTGAAAAAAAATCAAACATTAAAATAAAAAATAGTAAAAAAGAAGAAAATGAGTGACCAACTTGAATTAATGTTTGACCTTTTACAGCAAGAGGTTGATAAATTAACCGCGGTAAGTTATTTATTGGAATTTATTATTTTTTTTTTTTTTCTGGAAATTCGGTTATAAAAATGAAAATAATAATAATGACAAATATTCTAAACATTTTTTTTTTTTTATTCCTAAAATAGGATCTTGCTCGAGAGGATTCAGATGATCTTTTACACTCGAATGATGTAATTTCGGATACTACTTCTGAAAATGATAGTTCTTTAGAGTTAGATGCAAATTTATATAGTTTGTATAATTTAAAATCCGAAATAGAGAGAAGCTTAAAAAATGAAGATTCATCCATTTCCATAACTAGCGATCCAGATTCACCATCAAAACCACCTACAATTTCTTTTAACTCTCATCAAAGATCTGCTTCTCATAAAGAAACGCGTAATTTAGATAGCACTTCGCTTCATCAAAAATCGAAATCTGTTGATTCTCGTAACGTGAAATCAGAATCACGAGATAATAATCTTTTATATCCGCATAATTCCAAAATACTTAGTATTCCACAGTTATCTCCCGATAATTTATCAAATTATCAACGTATTAAGTCTTTATCAAATGCTAATAATGTTAATGATGTTGCAATGCCTATACATTCTCCTATGCTTTCTCCTAGGACTATGCTGGATCCTTCTTCAATTTTAAGTAGTGATAGTGATAGTGACGTTAGCGAGTCATCATCAGATGATAATTCAGGAAGTGATAATGATAGTGATTATAATTCATTGATTGGAAATATATTAAGAAGTAAATCATTAAATAATTTATCAGATATTAAAAATTCTTCTGTTGATGATCAAAAAACCATCATTTCAAATGAAAATAGTTCCCCAACTTTGTCCCCAGCATCATCCCTTGATTTATCAACTACTAAAAAGAAAATTAAAAGGACTCCGACAACTGGTCGTGGTTTAGGCAAATCACATATTAAATCGGTCAATGAAACCTTTACAAAATCATATGATACAGATGATGAAAATCGTCCATTAAGACCTAGATCTAATTCAAAAGCTCAAGATATTAATTTTGATAAACAATCGGTTATACCTCGTGTAAATTCAAGAACTCAAGAATCAAAATATGGTAGTGAAACCTCTTCATCTACATTATATGAGACTGATGATGAAAACCGTCCATTAAGATCTAGATCTAATTCAAAAGCTCAAGATATTAATTTAGATAAACAAAGTGAAGATAATTCATCAAATTCTACAAATTCACCTGTAAGGACGCAAAGAAACAGAAATTCTATTGATCAAACTTATCGAAGTTCAGGATCTAAGGAGGAAGCATCAGACGATCATATTGAAACTTCTAAATCACTAAATTCGAAAGAACATACTGAAGGGCCAAGATCTCAGGAACGAAATTCTAACGATAATAAGATTTTCTCAACTAATTCTGTTAAATTAAGAGAAGCCGAGCATGTTCATGGTCGTTCGGAGTCACTCGAAAGAGAATCTGACGACAGAGAAGCTCTTGGTAATAAATACAGGGGAGAAAACGGAGAAAGAGGACGTCAAATACACTCTCAGGATCATGGTGTGGATTCACAGATTAATGAAACTAGTACAAGAGCGATATCAAGGATAAGAGAACCTGAAGATAAAGAACAGATAAGATCTAAGAATAAAGTTGAAAAATCATCAGAAAAAGAAAATATGACCCGTGAAAATTTAGAAGAGCGGGGAAGAGAATCTAGTAAGAACATTGAACTAGATAATAAGCACGATCAAGCAAGATCAAAAGTCCGAGGAGAGGAAGAACGTGGAAGAGCCAAATCAAAAGTTCGAGGAGAGGAAGAACGTGGAAGAGCTAAATCAAGAGTCCGAGAGGAGGAAGAGCGTGGAAGAGCCAAATCAAAAGTTCGAGAGGAGGAAGAACGTGGAAGAGCCAAATCAAAAGTCCGAGGAGAGGAAGAACGTGGAAGAGCTAAATCAAGAGTTCGAGAGGAGGAAGAACGTGGAAGAGCCAAATCT
Source organism: Rhizophagus sp. LPA8_4_AMF (assembly GCA_021464525.1). NCBI lineage: Eukaryota > Fungi > Glomeromycota > Glomeromycetes > Glomerales > Glomeraceae > Rhizophagus > Rhizophagus sp. LPA8_4_AMF. Next base: position 21,195 of record JADRCO010000604.1, read on the forward strand.
AAGGTTCGAGGAGAGGAAGAACGTGGAAGAGCCAAATCAAAAGTTCAAGAGGAGGAAGAACGTGGAAGAGCAAAATCAAAAGTTCGAGGAGAGGAAGAACGTGGAAGAGCAAAATCAAAGGTTCGAGAAGAGGAAGAACGTGAAAGAGCCAAATCAAAAGTTCGAGAGGAGGAAGAACGTGGAAGAGCCAAATCAAAAGTTCGAGAAGAGGAAGAACGTGGAAGGGCCAAATCAAGAGTTCGAGAGGAGGAAGAACGTGGAAGTGCTAGATCGAAAGTTCAAGAAGAACGCGAGAGAGTTAGATCTAAACCACTAGAAGAACGTGGAAGAACTCAAAAAGAACGTGAAGTCGTTAAATCTAAGACTCAAGAAAATGAGAACAGAGAGCGAGCTAAATCTCGAACTCGTTATCGTCGTGAAAAGGTACAATCCTAACCATACGAAAATTTTTGCGTATCACCTGATTTTAATCGTGATGTAGCAATCTTATTAAGCGTATTTGTTTATTTTATTGTAGGCGGAAGCACATGTTGAAAAAGAGGAAGCGAAAATCACTGAAATTAAAGTGAGTAATGTTCTTACCGCACCATTCTTGTGAATTGTTATTCTCAATTTAAACTAATCTTATATATGTATAAATCTTTAGCTTACAACACAGATCTTTATCGAAAACGTACGTCAATATAGAACATTGTCAATAACATCAACTAAAACTGCATTAGACATTTTGAACTATTTCCGTAATAACGAAACAATTTCCGATTCTGAATCTTGGACTTTATTTGAAGTAATTAATGAATATGGTTTAGGTATATAATAAATATTCCCTTATTAGGATATCAAGATTTTTTATTAATTTAATTAATTGTAAATTTTGTTATTTAGAACGTCCAATAAGAGATTGGGAATATGTTGCTACAGTCATCGGAAATTGGGAATCAAATAAACAAAATGCACTTGTATTAAAAAAATACATAAACAGGAATTGTCTGACATTAATAGTATGTATTTATTATGTTAAATAATTTAGTCGCTAGAATAATTAAATTCAATTTCATTATTTAGGGATTCAAAAATGCTGTACCGCCTATGTTTGGATCTTTACATTTAGAGGTGAAGAAAAATAAATGGCAGAAAAGACACTTTTTTATCAGAGATGGAGCTGTATATCACTGCAAGGATGCAAAGGTAAAAATATATTTTTGAATTATTACTTTATTTGAAAAAAAAAATTAACATTGTTGTTATATCTAGGGGAATAATGAAACTCTCCTTTGTTCGCTTGCAAACTTTGATGTGTATACTTTTACGAAAACCGTGAGAAAATCTCCAACCAAGTTTATTTTTGCATTGAAATCTCAAGACAAAGTTGCAATGTTTGAAAATCCAGATGATTACATACGTTATTTGTGTGCAGATCACTTGGATAAAATGAAAGACTGGGTGTTGAGTCTTCGAGCTGCTAAGGTAATTTTTATAAAATAAAATTTAATATTATAAATTTATTATGTTAAAGTTTTATCTAATTGTTTGCACGTTTAATAGAATAACTTGCTACGAACTAAATATCCGGAAAGGTTTGAAAAGAACATCAAAATTGATGATAAGCTTTACTCAGAGGTTTGCAGAATATTATATATATATATATTATATAACTCAATAAAAATCAAATTTTAATTTAAAATTTATATTATTTGACGGAATAGAAATCAGGCGAAAATTCTGCCGAGTTAAATGAAGCTAATAATAAAGTATCGGAAAAACGTAAGTCTATTAAGCAATGGGAAAACCTACGTAAACATGTTCGTAATTCAACATTATACGGTAAATTAGAAAATAATTCCCTAGGATCTATTGCTAAACCAGGACTTAAAAAGAAAGAATCAGACAATGGGATAAAAGATTCATTGAATAATACATCAGCAGCAAGTGGGGATCAAAGATTTAAAGAAGGTTCACTATTAGATTATAACGAAAAAATTCCATCTCCCAAACAAGTTGAACCTGAAAGTACAACATTTATGAAAGGATCACTATTAGCTTCAAACGATACATTATTTGAACAAGCTAAAGAAAGAGAAAAACTTCGTAAAGCTATGGGAGGGGTCGGAATCATTAGAGATCCAAATAGTCCAACTTTTGTTAATTTGAATAATTCTGTAAAATTTAGCCAAGGATCTTTATTAGATAGGAATAATGATACAACAAATGAAAATAATAATAATTCCAATAATTCACCTACAAGTCGATTGGTACAAATTGAAAACGGAGTACAATTTAATAAAGGATCTTTACTAACTAAGAGTAAGACTCAAAGATCACATAAAAATCCTTCAGGAACATTATTAAAAATAGATGCACCATTATCAAAGAGTGCACCAGTTCAAAGTATATTATCACCAAATGGAAAAACATTACTTGAAATTGATTTAAAACCTGATGCAGCACATACAATAGCATTACGTAATACAAACGTTAAACCTTTATTAAGTTTTGTTCCAGGAGAAAATAATTATAATAATATAGGAGTAAAATCACCAAGAAATTTAGGGTTTAATCAATATAACAATGAGGAAAGTGAAACTGGTAGCGAGTACGATAGTGATGATAAATTATATTAAAAGATAGGTACTATGTAATGTGATAATAATATAATTTAGTCTTTGTATATTTTTATCTATATAATTAAAAAATTTGTAACGTTTAGATTACCTGTATAAATAAATTTTAAATTGTGCAACCTTACTTTTTATTACGTGACGTTAAAACAAATTCAAAAAAGCGAAATTTATATGCCGATCATATAATTCCAGCCAATTCTGGTGCGAAGCAACAGGTTAAAAAAATTTTATTTGGAAATATATCATAATAATTAATTATCTTATATAGAGATTATTATTTAAATTACCTTTTTAAAATAAGAGATTTTAGTAATTAATAATAATAATCATATGATTATGTAAATATAAAAATTCGTATGGATCCAAGATCCGATGATGCGTTAAATTCGAACTTGTAATACTGCGTGCGGTATCCCAGACTTTTAAATTTTGTCGACGTTTTAATCAAATGATTTTCCCGTCTTTACCGAGATACACAATGAACATTGCACCAATTGCACCAGTATTGCACCATGATGCATTATGCATAAACTATACATCCGGCATAATTAGCTAAGTATTAGTTTGTAGGAAAATTCATAACTATATCAGGATTAAGCAATTTCCGTGTATGTGTACAATGGTGCAACATATTTTATGGGAGTCAAAATAAAGGTACAAGTAATATTGATATCGTATCATAGTAATTAAATACACATTTTTCCTTATTTTATGATGAATATTAAATAATAAAAACATGCCATTTAAAAATTCTTTCAATGATTTAATTTATAAGATAAACTTTATTTAATTACGGTAAGAATATTAATTTTATAAATTGCACGATTATATTACATGATCGTCTCAAATAAATCGTGTTCATGAACTTCATGTAAACGACGTGATTGGAAACTTATTTTAATAGTAGCACAAAATATTATTTTATATCAGCTCATGATTAATTAGGTGGATTAATTGGGTGTATTATTATTAATTAATAATAATGAAACTAAAGAAATAAAAAAATCCGAACTCTACCGGTCAAATGTTTTTCTTTTTTTTAAAAAAAAAGTTAGTCGATCAAATTTCTTTTATTTTATTTTCGTTGTCAAATGTTTTAATTAATGACTTAAGAGATAAATTATATTTTTTAATTTAATAAATTTAAAATTTTTTTTTTTAACTTACAGTACATAAAAAATTTTAGTCTATCTTATTTATAAAAATCAGTTTAATTAATTTCTTCTATTAAAATAATATTAAATTTATTAAAAATTACTATAGTCATAATTATAAAATCCAATATATTTGATAACATTCATAATCATCAAGAAATACTTGATTTTTTTGCAAAATATTTTTTTTTTTTTAAAAAAAAAAAAATTCAATATTATATTATGTAATTGAAATTAACTTATTATACCGATAATTGTAGTTAATTAATGTAAAAATATTTAACTTGAAATTTTTGAAAAGCAATTTTTCGTGATAATAGCCTATTATTTATTTTCTTTTTGTTTTTTTCTCCTTTTTCATTTAAATTTGAAACTTTGGTGATCAAAAAAATAAAATAAAACAACATAAAACAACATAAAATAAAATAAAATATATTTTATTTATTTCATTTAAAATTACATAAATCAATATATTTGGTCAATTTCTAATTAATTGAAATTTTGTTTATCCTTACTAAAACGATTTTATAACTACGATCATCATAATTTAAATTAATGAATATCGTTAATCAATTTCAATTTGTATGGATATTAAAAATATTTTTTGATCATTACTTTTAATATCTTCATCGAGTTTGATATACTGTAAGTATCATCATCCATCATCATTTAAGTGACTAAGTGACTATATTAATAAATTTTGAAAACAGTGAATATTAAAAATTTCTTTGTAAAATAAAATAGGGTAATAATAGGCTCATCAAATGTTTAGCTAACTACATATATAAAATAATTGGTGGCGGAACGGAGGTAACCCAGAAAAAAAATTAAAAAGAATTACAGTTTATTAATAATTTTTTTTTATTAATTAAAATTAGGTTAATTAAATAAATCTATTACTAAGCTAATTTTAGCGATCGCTATGAAAATCATGATATCCGTGAAATTATTGATTTTTATCACGGTTTCGACCGTAAACTTTTTATTTATACCTTTTTTTAACTAATAATGATGAATTTTTATTCATAATTTTAAATCATTATCCGTGAGAATATCAAGAAATGAAATATTATTAGGAACTGTATATGTATAGTAGTTGTTTTCTTAAAACTGATAATCGAAAAATTTTTTTCTTAAATTTCCTTGTCATCATACTGGTTGATCATTTAAGAAATCGATATTATAGTTTAATACTAACGCTAATGAACTTGAAATTATTAACATAAAATTACGCTAGAAGAGAGAAATCGTAATCCAAATAATACCAAAGTTTAAAGAATAACGGATAAAATGTGATTGAATATGAGAGAGTAAGATTTTTATTAATAAATTTTTTGCACTTTATATTATTCTAACTCTGTTCAAATTAAAACATTTATAGCAAAATCTCAATAAGGACATCTTAACCATTACTGACTTTAAAGAGAGCATTTTGTTGATGATCAAGAAGTAGTAACGAATGTGGATGGCTTTATCTTTAACGATTTGCTCAGCAATTGGAAAAGAAATTTCTTCTGATAATTGATAAGTATGATGCTCTCTTTGAATTCCCTCCAACATCCAAGATTTACCACTTTCTTAATCTTCTGATACATCCATCTTAGCGCATGGGCTGTCTAACAAAAGGAAGCATGTGTAATTCTAACTGACATAGCATATGCAATATTTAAAGGAGAGTACTTCAATAATGGTGTCATGACATAATGGCTGATTTTTATCACTCCATTATCAGATAGCAGAGACAATGAATGGATATAAATTAAATTCAACAAAATAATCTTACCTTAAATAAATTCTCAAATATTTTGAGCATATTTGAAGACACTCACAACGTATTCGTGCCAAAAGAATAGGTAAAAATCTGTTTATAAAGGCAATTGGTTATCTTTTAATATTCTGTTATTCTTGTTATTTATTTTATTTCTTAATTTAACAGTAGTAAAAAATTAGAGATTCACTAGAGCTAGCTTTAACATATGAGTGATGTTCTGAAACATCTAAATCTAGTGATTAAAAAGTATCATGAACTATATTCATAACAATTGTAAAGTTTAGTAAAGTTGAATTAGTAGTACCCATTACAGATGACATCTTAGTTGATTTATTTAACCAACTAAAGAGATTCAAGTATTTTTCATTTACAATGAATTATTATCAAAAGATTTCAACATTAGTCAAAAATATGCTTTACCCTGAAAAAAAAGGAAATATTGATTATTGAACCAGTTCATATGTCTTGTTGATTTGTCGGAGTCTTTGTGTGATACCACCTCTGCAAAGCTACTAGTGGTACTCTTCTCAGGATGTAGATATTGCTGTCAAGATGGAATATCATTTCACTAAAAACCCTTTTTTTGTGGATATTCTATTCGTGTAACGCATGTCCTAATATGATATGCGTTAATAATCATGTGAATTTATCGTATTTATTTATTTATTTTATATTGCAAAATCAAAAAAAAAAATTTAATATAAATATTTTTCTTAAAAATTGAATATTCTGGGGGATATACTTTTTTCGGTGTCGTCACAAAATGTAAATTTTTGTTGAGGGAGATTTTGTTATTAATTTAACGGCGTATGTTATACATAATGTATAATATACTGTAAACGACCTAGAATTTGGAGATACACTATCCAACAGGCTATTATATTACTTGGATGTGAATTTACAGGGCTGGTAAAAATAATATACTATTGATCAACATTCATCAAGTTGAAATATTTCAGGTTATTTCAGGATCCTCCTTCCCAGAAAGTTGTTATGATGTTATCAAGGGTACCAAGATTTGATTTCATTCTTGGGCGCAATGTTTGTCTAATCTGACTTTGCAGCACACAATAGCAGCAAGTCTGTAGATACTGTAAAAAATATTTTCTTTATTTGTCTCAATAAATATTTCCTTTATCATGATGCTACATTATCTTGAGAAGGCTTTTTTTATACACGCTGTTAATAATGAAACTAATCAGTGAAACCAAATCAAAAATACCTGGATAGTAAATATATATGGTACATAAAGCTGAAATCAACTCAAGATTCAGAAAATTTATGTATGACTTCCACATTGTATATATGGTAGTACCAGTAACAATCCTGACAGCAGTCCAAATAACACAGGTAGAGTCAAAGTTATGATATATTTATTACATGTCAGTTTAAGAAGCATCAGAATAAACTATTTGGTGATTAAAATGAATTACTTTATTTACTAACATAATAATGTTACATAATACGAATTTTGAAACAGTAACAATAGATTCTAAGAAAGCTTTTTTTATTAACAAATATAGTTTTTAATTTTTTGTGAACTAGTTGAACCTGTTTAGTATTCTAAATAATTAACGGTCATAAATGATAAATGGTGTTAGCTTTATATTAAAGTTAATATGGATCATTATATTATTTCGCATGTTTTTATTTTCAATAGACAAAGAAAGTAAATTGAACTGGTAATGAAAATAAAAATAAATTGAAAATTTAAAATATTATTATTAATTTATAATTACATCTATTATAAAAAGAAATAAAAGTTCTTTTCCAATTTTGGATATGATTTCTTTAATAAAAACAATAAGTTGAACGAACTTTTTTTTAGATTTTCAATTTCTATTACTTGTTATACAATCATGTTTGTATTAATTTTTAAATATTTAAAGAAAACTATAAATTAATTACCATCCTATTAAATACACAATCATTTTGAAAATTAGATTTTGTTTCGTCATATTGATTAAATAATGAGGTATACTTAGTTATTTATTGATATATGTTAATAAACGATTTTAATTATATTTTTTCGTCAGTTTTTTAAAAAAACTATTATTGGATAATATCTTTCAATTATTGTGTTATTTAAAATTATAAAAAAAGAAAAAAAAATTGATTATCAGGTTTATCTAAAAATCTGTTTGTTAGATAAATTGCTTTTTCGTCTAATTCAATAAAAATATCTTCGAACGGTATAGGAACTCAATATGGAAATGTGACATTGAAATTTGGCTTTTTTTGAATGGTCTTTTAATAAATTGTAAATAAATTTTTACAAGAATAAATTTTTATGTATCACGTAGGAATTGATAAGTAGTAAATTTATTTTATAAATATTTTATTGAGGTTGTTCCTGATAATTCATTAATTCGAAGTGTGATACAAATATAGTCTCTTCGCATTGCTTTTGCATGAGTAATAGTTAATTGAATCAGTCAATTTTTTTTTTTCGATATTCTTTCGCATGAGTTTTTTTCGGCAATCTTGAAGGTGCAGGGATGACAAATTTAACATTTTCCCAGTGTCACTATAAAAAATTTAAATACTTTAAATAACTGAATAGCCTTTATCTGATATGCTATAAAAGTACTATTTAATTATTAAAAAGAAAAGTAAATATATAATTTTATAGATTTTATAAATTGAGACACTGTTATCAAATTTTTTATCACTAGTAATGGCGTAAGAAATTTCAATAAATTTGTATAGGAAAATTTTTCATTTTAAATAATATTTTTTTTTTACATAATATATACTTTTTTTGATTTACAAAAAAAAATTTCAATGTGTAAAAAACAAATTATTATCACGAAGTAACGCAATATTATAATAGTATTATAATCGCTACTATCATTAATATTTGCATTTTTTTTTTAATTCTTTCATCAAATTAAAAATTAATTTTTATAACTTTATATTTTTAGTAAAAATGTTATAGCGATAAGCATGTCTAAAAATAGTTATTGTGTTTGTTTTAAACTTGTTTGTGTAATTGTTACATAACGTTCAGATCATACTAAAATTCGTTACGCTATAAATTTGTTTATAATTTTTTTTAAAAAAATTTTTTTTTTCATTTTTCTAATTTATATTAGTATTCATTTTAATAATAAAATAAAAAAAAAATTTCTTTTCAAACTTTTATAATAAAATTGCATTATGTCTACCATCCGATATGAATTAGTTTATGCAACA
>JADRCO010000605.1:0-29865 GCA_021464525.1 Rhizophagus sp. LPA8_4_AMF
AAAAAAAAAATTTGAATTTCCCGTAATTAGATGTAGATCGGCCAATCAACTATTTCGGCATTTTGGCATTTCAGCAGATTTACGTCTGTAATAATGCAATACGGCATTACGTCAAAAAAAATCCTCTGCCAAAATTAATTACGGTGGATTTTTACAGACGTAATGCCAAAACCATAATTAATTCGCGGAGAAGTATACTTTTACCAACTGCATTAATTACTTCTTGTGTTATAGATTCATTATCTATATCTACTCTTTCAAATTCATCTACATCTACTTGACTTCTAGTATTAATATCTACTATTGTTATTGGTATGAGTTGAGTCAATGTTTCATTTATATTTATACGTTCTTTAGATATTTCTCCTTCACATGGTAGGTGATGTTCTATGGCACATAGATGTCTATAAAAATCTCTTGAAATATTGCCATCATCTAATGTTCTGGTTATTGACTCAAATTTTTGTTTTTTCTTAGTTTTATCATTCTAATGCTCTGGCTATTGACTCAAATTTTTGTTTTTTCTTAGTTTTATCATCATTCTCATAATTGATAGTAAAAGTATGTTTTTTATTAACAGAATAACATATACTTTCTAATACTGGTACATCTTTCAAATTATATAGTTGTTTTGTTTTTTCATTGAATTTAGCTAATACTGTACATATTTTCCAATACTTGTAGCCCATTTCGTAAAAGTGAAATTTCTATATTGGTCAATTGGTTTTAATATATATACGTGTTATTTGCTTTTCTTTAATGTGTCTAATACTTTGAGATGAAGACCAAACAAATAAATTCCTGATGTTTTTATTTTTTTTTGAAAATTACACTCCTAAATAAATTAAATTAATTTTTAATAAATAGAAAAAATAGAAAAACTAAAAAAAAAATAATTTAATGTACAAACTTTATGAAATAGATTTGTAACATCTGTAGCACTTTTAATTGAAGATACTATATGTTCAAAGCACTTTCCAAACCAAATTTGAAAAACTGGTTTATCATTAACGTAATTAATAAAACATTGAATAATATATCGATTGTTACTTCTACCTCATGTTGTTTCTACTATATAATTATCAGAAATCTGATATCTATTAGGAGAAAGAGTGTATGTTAATAAAGATTTATTAGGATATATTCCTTCTTTTACGATTTTATATGAAAAGCTATATTCTGATTTTTTAAAATTAATAATTAGATCAAAGGGATAATTATGAATTTCTTGTATATCAGATATTTGCAAATTAGAAATTAAGAAAAACCTTTAAACTGTGTAATTTATTTTACAAAGTTTTGTGCAAAAAAAAATTGTATTACAGTTGCAAATTAATCATCTAATTGAGATCATCACCAATCAAAACATTTTATGTAGTGTTACCATATATCAATTTAGTATAACTGTCATTTAGAGTACATCCCAAAAATTGGGGTTAGAGTTAAGATTTGTGCATATGCCCTCATTGAAATATTATTGGCTTTTCAATAGCATTCAACTTTTGCTTATGAGTGGCATTTTGATATCTCTTTTGAAAGGATTGCAGTTTTCTTTATCTGCTTTATTTTAACTTCTGATTTTTATTTTTTTACACTAACTGTCTGCTCCTAAACATGTGATTCAGTTTTTTGTATCCTCTCATATTTGGTACCTATCTTCATTGTCTTCTTATGACTTAACCTTGCTTACGTGGCAGGACCTTAAGTCTCTTCATTACATATCACGAACTGGTGTTATTCTGTTATAGTTTCAGTTTTTGGAATTCTCCTTACTTACCACCCCTTCTAGGCTTATTTCTCCTTTTTATGTAACTGATGGTCTTCCTGCTAGGATTTTGGTTGAATTTTCTGGCTTGGTCAGATATCTTACTTTAATTGCTTCTACTTTACGTGATGATGATGAGTATTCCTAAACTTTTTTTCTGAGATGGGTTTTGGCTCATTATCCTTCAGGACAATTGTTAGCTGATCATACTTTTTATACTGCACATGTTGACTCTCATTCCGGTTATAATGTGATGGCTTCACATTGGATTCCCAATAATGGTTCTCTATCTTCTACTAATTTTATTCCATGTCCTGGTTGTTTTTTTCATATGAACTCAATAGATCACATTTTGAATAATACTTCTATGATTCAGAATAATGCAAAGTTTTCTGCATGCTGATTTGGCACTCGTAATTTTAATATTGTTATTCTGAATCTTTTACCAAAATACTTATGTTCTAATTGGATTTCTTTTAAAATTTCTATATATTTAGGGGTCTTATTACATTATTTCTATTTTTCTATTTTTACATTTTCTTTTTCTAATTCTGTGTCAATAGATGGTTGTTTTTTTGATATTGATACTTCTTGATTTCTTTTTGATAGTTTGCTTGATGCTGATACTATGAGTTCAGATCTTTTACCTATCCCTACATCTACCTCTGTAACTACTCTGCTATCTTCTGCTGAGTTACATATTCCTGCTGATGGTCTTTTAACGTTTATTTCTGCTGGTGCTATTCATCTTTGTCCTAGTCATAACAAGAAACTGTTAGTAGATAGATGGATTCAATTTGATTTTTCTTAGTACTCTTTATACATTTCCTGAGTTTTTAGCTCCTTCTATATTCCTTCTCCTGTAGCTAGTGAGCTGTTCGCAATTATTCAGCTCATTATATCTCTTCTATCTGACGTTTATTATGATATTTTCACGTCAACCAAGCAATTTTCTGGTTTATATAACACCTTTCGCCAGCTATCTTCACTTTGTAAAACTCAATAGCTTCATCATATGCTATGGACTAAGCTTTTACTGATTATTTCTTCTGGACGATATTATGTAACCTTCCAATCTTGTTCAGAGAAACACCTCCTATTATAAGATTCTCTTAATACTTATTTTGCTCTTCTAGTATCTTCTTTTGTCTTGCCTATTATAGCTCTACCAGATGCTACTTCAGTGGCTTTTATGTCAACCCTTCATCTTTTCCAGTGGTGTCTACACTTAGATCTGATTACCTACTTTAAGTCGTACCTACAAATGTGGGATTTTATGTCTTTAATGAGATTTTAACAGATGGAAGCTTTGCTTTCTGCTCTTTCTCATGTGAACTGGGTCACTTCTTTTGTCTTATTGCATCATACTCTTCATCCTCGTTCATTGGTTGCACACTCCACCTCTTTCATGGTCTTTCAGTATAAACTTTGGTTTGATGCCTTACGCCCTTACCTTTAATTTCTATGCTATTACTACAATATTTGCACCTTTACCAGTCGTCTCTTCTCTGCTTCAATTGTTCTTCTAACATGGAAATATGGTCTCATCTATTGGTCTGTCATGACTCAGATGATATCACTTCTGTTAATTTTTTGGCCTTCTTTTGTGAAGCTCTTGGTCTTCTGATTGGCAAACTGGCTCATAAATGTACTTCTACACCTAACTCTACTTACACTTTTGAATAAGCTTATGCTACTTTATGTGGCCTTCCTGATATTAGTTCGCCTCTCTTTCTTCCTCCACTTCTCAATTTACAGGTTTTTGGTTTACTTGTGACTTTATCCCTTCCTCTCTTTTGTCAACAATGACGAAGTTATCTAATCTTCCTTTGCTAAAGTTGCGTATCTATTTTGTCTGCCAGTTCTTAAGTTTTCAAAGATCTCTTATGGCTAATATATGGTCTCCGAGAAATGAAAAGAAAATTCTTTGGAACTCTTTACATGAGATTTCTTTTTCAAACTTGCATTTGTCTCACTTATCTTTCACAAATTCTGCTTCACAAGCTTTCTATTTTGCTTCTTTCCCACTTTTTTCTTCTAATAGTGACCCATCCAATTTCATCAGCTTCTGATATGAAGTCTTCTGGTCTTAGATGGCCTCGTACCTTTATAATCTGAAACTCTTCTTAGCTAAAATTGATTTCAGATTTTCTGATGAGTTAAACAGTCCTCTTTCAGAGTGTATTTGGCTAACTATTAATTTAGAATAGATTTCTGGAACTGGATAGTTGATCCAAAATTTGGTCTTTAGATTTCAAGTTAGGATATACAAAATTGGTTTTCTAGATTAGTTTACTTTTCTATTGTTCAATTTTGTACGACTTTTTTATATTTTAGTTAGTTTATATATTTATTTGTATATGTAGTGCTCTTGTATGTTAATGATATAAAATTTAATAAAGTATACTGTTTGCAACCTAGCAAGATGATCTTACCACCATTTTATTCGTCTTGATGCTATGGGATGAATCTAATGATATAAAATACATCGAATCCAATTACTAGATCAATTTTCAAAATTAAAAATTATTAAATAATTTTTGTGTAGTAACTCCTTCAATATTGATCATAGAGAGATGATCTTATTACCATTCAATTCGCCTTAATGAGATGAATCTAATGATACCAAAATCATTGAAATCTGATCACTAGATCAATCTTTCTGATATTAAAAATTATTAAATAATTTTAGAGTAATATCTTCGTCAATATCAATCATAAAGAGATAATCTTACTACCATTAGATTTGCCTTAATAGGACGAATCTAATGATATATAATTCATCAAAATCCGATCACTGGATTAGAAGTTATTCTCAATTTTGTATTTTGTAATTTTTAATTATGAAATTGTGAATTTATATGCATAAATCATTTTTAAAACTATCTGACCAGTTTTAAAATCAATCAATCACAAACTAATTTACTGATCAAAATAAATAACTTTTCTTGATGCTAAGTAATCGTGAGACTGTAATGGCCTTAAGTGAGACTTAGTTCAGTTCTGTTAGAATATTGGTATGGTAGGTTTCTAGATGATTGCCATTACATCTGATGAAAGTCTTCCATAATTAATGACCTGCTAGGGTGATATATAAATTCGAACTAGTCATTATTTTTATAGTGGGTATAAGGATGAGTAGGGATTATATCTAAGTCAGCTAGTATTCCGTTGAAGGGTGCAGACCATCCTAAAGTCGAACTACCATGACAGTATGGTGATGTTTAGTCAGGTTTAGTACTTTACAGTGCAAGCATGCTCATAAAAAATGGTGCCAATTGGTTGGTACCAATGACTCATGTGTATAACCTGTACTTACAGATTATCATAGATATACAAGACCTAAAGGCCTATCCTAAGAGAAAAATGAAACACTAAAATAAATAACTTTTTATCATTACAAATTAATTATGTAACTATATGTAATACTTTTTTAATATAAGATTTTTAGAAATTGGTATGATAGTGACTATATGCAAAATAGGATTATATAAGATAGATTTTATATGTAAAAATTTGGGACACTTAACTAAGGTGACTATATAGATAATTGTGAGGTGATTATATAGAGAGTTGACTGTAGTTATTCTATAAAGAATTACATATTGCATTTCTAATGATATTTCCTTTTGATATTTCACTAATATTTATTTCATTATTTACACCAGTTTCTATATCATTATATTGCTCTTTTAGTGATAAAAAATTATATCTTTCTTTACAAATATTATATAATATATAGCAAGCAGGTATAACATGTAATACTATTTCAAATAAAATTTCTAAATTATGAAAAAGACATTTCTATTTATCCTTTAATAAACCAAAAGCCTGTTCTACTTTGATTCTTGTTTAGAAATATTTAAGATTAAAATATGTTTGCTATTAAATTAATCCTCTATCAATATCTTTATAAGAAATTATTAACCAACTAAAATTTGAATATTTTCCATCATTCAAAATATATTAATTATTAAAAGAAAAATTACTTTGATTATTAAATTTATTATAAAGATTAGAATTTATTAAAACTCTACTATCATATGTAGAACCTGACCAACCAACATATATATCCAAAAATTTTTTCTTGTGATCAACTACTGCTTGTAGTACAATTGAATAGAAACCTTTTCTATTAAAATAATCAACAGGAAATAAATGTGGCGCCTTAATTGGTATATGACTACCATCAATAGCACCAATTACATTAGGAATTCTTCCAATCATTTTAAATCCATTTGTAATTTCATTAATTTCTATTGCTGTATTTGGAAACTTAATTTTTTCTGCTAAAAATTTTACAATTATTACGTGAATAAAATCTCTTAATGCGTAACTAAAGGTTGATTCACCCATTCCAAACCTGTCACCTATAGATCTAAAACATTCTCCAGTCGCAAGAAACCATAATGATGCCCCAATTTTTTGTTCCCATGTGAGTCCAACCATATTAGATCCTGTAATTTCTCGTCTTAAAAGTGGAATTATTTCACAACATAACCATTCAAATGTAGACTTAGTTAATCTAAAATGTCTTTTAAATTCAAAATCCTGCATATTTAAACATATTTCATTAAACCAATACTGAGAAATTGTCCTATTCAATTTTCTTAAATTGATACGTTCATTAATTTCTATCCTATTAAGTTGTTGTAAATACAACAAACTTATAGGTAAAATATTAGAATTTTCCTCTTTTTATTTAATATGATAAGAAGTATTTAAAGATTTTTCAAGTTCATTATATTTAATATGTATAATTATTATTAAAATAATTATTAAAGTTTCAGTTTTATTACTTATTACTAAAAAGAATTTATATTTTATTTGTTAAAAAAAATTAAATGTTGTAATGGTAAATCTTAATTTTGATGTAATATGTGAATCAAGATTAAACTGTTAATCCTAATCTCAAGGTAATTCCAATCCTAATCTCAATCCTAATCTCAATCATGGGGTTTGTGAAGATGTCCAATAATAATTAAAATATTATTGAATTTTATGAAATTAAAAAAAAAGATTCTGAACAATTTATATGTAAATCACATTTGAAGTTTACTTATTAATCATATAAAATTTTCAAAAAATTACTTATTTTAAAGGTATTTTTAAAATTTTAAACTATATCTCCTTTTTTAGTAATTCAAATTTAATAACATTTATGCTATTGAATTCATCTTAATTTAATAATACTAATTTTGGTTTTCTAATTTTAATATTTACTAAAATACTATATAAAGTGATTTTTATTTGATATAAATAAAAACATTCAGAATTTTAAAAAGAAATTTACAAATAATTTACATATTTATAATAAAAATGAAAAATGAAAAAAAAAGTTTTGAATATTAAATACAATAAATGATTTAACTTTTATACTAAAAGAATTTAAGTAGTTTTTAAATAAAGATACTCATATAAGAAAAAATCACTGGTAATTATTTTGCAATAGATTTTTTATTTAATCTAAAAGTATAATATTATAAATAAAAAAAAAGTATATATGTATAGCTTTTCAATTATTTATTTATTAAATGATAATATAAAATATTATTTTAAATTTTCTTAGTAAACCAATTAAGCTTGATACTTTAATATATAAAATTTTCAGAATTTTTTATTAAAATTTTTTTTTATCTAATTTTGATTGTTATACTAATTAAATTAAATTAAATTTCATATTATTACAAATAAAAGTATACTTTTAAAAACAGTAATATTTAATTTATATTATATAATAAAATAAGTTGCACAAATAAAATTTTTTCATTAGCAAAAAATTTTTTCTAACAATATTGCTTATATTACAATGTAGTTTCAGGTTTTCTAAATTGAATTTTTCCTTCAATAATATTTTCATATGATAAATTATCTAATCTTTGCAATTCATGTCTAACATGTTTAACCAAACAAGCCATATTATGAGCCGAACCCTCCGTAACTAAAATATTCCTTGTGAAAAAAAAAATAAATAATTCTTTAACAAAATTTCAAAGAAAAAATTTTACTTTCAGCTTACATACCTCCATAAAGCAGCGGCTAATACAGGATCATCTTTACACATTCCTTCATCATATGCCATTACACCACCATGAAACTGGTTAAGCAGATCCTTAACGTAATGTCTGATAATACTATTTGAAGTGATCTTCGTTAAGAAAAAGTACTTTAATTAATGAAATAATGGTAAAAAAAGTCTTTTTTAAAAAAAATAACATACACCATAATCCTCTCTCATTCTCCATTCAGCATCTTCAAATAAATGATTTACTAGTTGTTGCATAAATATTTTTCCTTCATTTTCAATTCTAAACCTAACCATCAACATCCAAATATGTAATAAAGTTACGGAAAACCAAGTTTGAAAACTATCAGGTAATCCACAAGCTAATTAAAAAAACTTTTTAAATAATGCATATATTTAAGAAAATAAATTCCGAATGTCTCTGAAAAGTTCACTTACCACCAATATAAAATTCTTTATTATCATCATAATGTTTTGAACACATTTGGTATAATTCTCTTGTAATTCTTATAGCTTGTACTGGTAAATCATAATATCCAAATGCCTTAGCTAAACGTACAAGTAAATTATGTATAAAGGGTGGAAATTTTCTTTTTTGCATTGGTTTTGGAGTTTGAAATCCATCTAACCAATATCCTTCTAATTTATTTTTTCTTTTATTATTTGAATTTTCATTATTTACTTGTGAATAACTAATATAATGAGTCTTTTAAAAAATAAAGTCGTTAATAAGGGTAAAATTTTTAATATTTAAAAATTATGTATCATAAGTTTCGTATTATAGCATTATTTACCCGCAACATATACCTATTTTGCAATATTAATGGAAGTACTCTTTCATTTCTTCTATTCAATAATGTGAATGAAGAAATACAACAACATTTTGATAGTTCTCGTAATCTAAAAGGTGTAGACATGCTGATTACAGCGGCCTATCCTTATATTGAAGTGATTATACCAAACAACTCGAGTACTAAATTTCAACAAATTGGGAAAATTTTTTTTGATAATCTTAGGTCTCAACAAGGCAACCAATAATAAATCTGAATCATCATATTCTAGTAAAGATGGTAAATAACACCTGCTGACCTGCATCAGAATCAGACAGAGCTGACATTACTTAATATAGAAATTCGCTGCGCCGATAGTTTATAATTCTGCCCAAAATTGCAGATTTTTCTCGGGTGTTGCCCTTGATTCTAATTTTTTTTTTGCCGTTCAAAATGCCTAAGCAAAGGAAAAGAGCAAAGAAACTGAATAATAAAAACAATGCGTCTGCATTATTAAAAAAAAACGTCAGTAACAAAAATAATAATATAGAAAAAGATGATCGGTACAATCCTCTCGACGCATTAGCTGATAAATTCATCGACTTAAGTGAATTACGGCAAAAGCACAGAGGTCCTCCACCGAAAGGAGTATTGGAATTAGAACTGGAGGCATTAGTATTTGAAGACCTATACAAATCAGAGAGTGGTGTGAGACAGAACGTTAGGCAAAATGATAATGTGTCAAAACAGGTGGAGTCGTCAGCCAAGGAAGGCGAAGAATTTGAAACTCCCACTGAAAATGCGGAAAATAATGTAAGTTTCTATCATTATATTTAACACATAATAGTATAAATAATTTTTTTTTCAATTGATTAAATGTTATTACCAAAGCTACCCGCTTTCGATACTGTACCGCCAGTACCTTACTCTATCGATATTTCACCCGAAACATATGAAAATAATAATGACAATATGAACACGGAAGAGAATGATCATTTAGGTGATGATCGCAATAACAAAGAATCAGAAATGAAAAATAGAAGTATTTATGATTTTATAATCTTTTTCTTTTTGCTCATATGTTATATATTAGATTAATTTTAATGCCATTAAATTCAATAGAGACAAATAGTGAACCGATACTTGAAATTGATGGTGGATGGCAAGATTCTGATGATGAGAATATCACCGTTTCCTTAAAAAGTAAAAATAGGTTGAAAAAGTTAAGAGCAACCGAAGAAGAAGATATAATATCCGGCGATCAATATGAAAAGAGATTAAGAAACCAGTAATTAATTTTTAAAATATTAATACTTCTGATTGAAAATAAATTCTTACGTAAATTTTAAATCATGTTAAAGGTTTGAAAAACTTCATCCAACGCCAAATTGGGCCATTGTACCATCCAAACGGAAAAGACGAACTGAAAGTGAAATTTTCGATGGAGACTCGTCTGATATAGAAAAGATAGATGTTCTAAACAAAGATATTGATGAATCGTTAGTAAAGTCTGGTGTGAATTCAAGATGGAAATTAAAGGCAAACAAGCTTGAAATTTACCGGATGCAAGATGCTAACCGAGCAGCGTATTCACAGGTCGTCTATTTTATCATTTAATTTTCTAACAAATATTATATTAAACATAAATTCGCGAATTTTATTAATTTTATTTCATATTCGATTATTAGTGTGCGATTCAATCATTGAAATTTCACCCAAATTCGCAAGTAATAATGACTGCAGGATTAGATAAAACAATACGATTATTCCAAGTTTGTTTCTAAATTTCAAATATTTGTTTTAATATATTTCAAATATGCGTAATAATTTTCTATTATCGCTGAACGAATAAAGGTGGATGGCAAGAAAAATCCAAAAATCCAATCAGTGATTTTCAATGATTTACCGATTTTAAAAGCAGAATTTAATCCTAGCGGTTCTGAAATTATAATATCTGGACGACGAAAGTATTTTTATATATATAATATTGAGGCAGGAAGTATTGATAGATCTCAAGGGATATTTGGGACGGAGGATAAAACTCGAGAGAATTTTTTAATATCTCCGTGCGGAAAATATATCGTGTTTATAGGAAATAATGGTTATTTAACATTGGTTAGTTATCAGACAAAACAACAAGTTGCCAACCTGAAAATGAATGGTTCTGCCGATGCAGCTTCTTGGTCTAGTGATGGCAAATATTTATTTTCAGTCGGTAAAGATGCTACAATCTATCAATGGGATGTAGGTGCACGAAAAATTGTGCATTGCTTTGCAGATGAAGGTGGATATAAACCTAAAAAAATAGCAGTGTCCAAAAATAATGATTATTTTGCTATCGGGTAAGATTTAACTTACAATAATTCTTTTGTTTATATGTTATCTAATAATGTTTTTATTTTTTTTCTTAAGTTCGCAATCCGGTATTGTTAATGTTTATGATGATTCCTGTCTGTCTTCAACAAATCCAAAACCTATGAAATCTATAATGAACTTAACAACTAATATTCATGATATGAAGTTCAACAATGACAGTCAGATACTTGGAATCTCAAGTCATTCTAAAAGAGATCAATTAAAAATGGTTAATAAACAAATCTTATATTAAAAAAGAAAATTTATATACACTATTTAATTAATTTGTTAATTTTTTCTTTTAGGTTCATTTACCTTCACTCAATGTATTTCCAAACTGGCCAAATATAGCAAATCCTTTAGGTTATGTTCAATGCTTTGATTTTTCACCAAACAGTGGATATATTACCATAGGTAATGAAAAAGGTAAAGCACTTTTATATAGGTTACTCTCTTATCCAAATGCATAGATATTTTGCTATATTAGAAATCTTTTATTCTGCAAATTTAAATAATATTATGCATAGAATTTGCTATTCTTCTTTCAATTTAAATAATTAAATCAATTTAAAATATAAAATATATATATAATTATATTGCATTATCATATTATTAATTGCATAAAATAAGTGTTTAATATGAACCTATATGGTTAAAAAATAATAAGTATTGCTTTTATATTATTTATATTTATTTTTTAACAAAATAAAAAGATGGCTGTATATATATTCTTTAATTTTACATAATAGAATAATTAATATTAAATTATAACTTAAAATTTTCAAATTGTGTTATTTTTTTAATTGTATATTTTATGATATAATAAATAAATAATTAAATAGTCTTTTTTAATAAATAAATTTTCTAGTTCTAATTTATTACCTTTATTTAATTCAAATTCTACTTGTAATATAATTATATTAAGCTGCCAATAATATGGATGGATGGGAAACTCTTTCCAATCATATTTATGACCATTTTTTTACTACCATTTTTTTGTTCAAAACTTTTATTTTTCTTTATTTTCTTTATAATAAATACATTTTAAACTTTTAATATACATTATTCTTATACACTGTTCTTTATTATTTTATTCTCTTTAAATACACATTTTGAGGTTTCAGTTATCCTTTGTTAGGCCTTAGCAAACTGACTGTTTAATTTTATTCCAGCGCAGATTAGCAAGTAACCTATGGCAATAAGTTATATTTTTAAGCAGATATATTATAGAGTATAGTGTTTTTTAAGCTTAAGTATTATTACTGAATGATATAATATGAAAAGAGTTCAAGAAGCCCCTGAGAATGAGAACTTTCTTTAGTTCCTAAATACTATAAGCAACTATATTAATGGTTTTATGCTTTATTACCTCTTAGTTATATGGTTAAATAAAGCTAATAAAAGATCAGCACACCTTTAAACAACCTTTCTTAAATATGTAATTATTAATTTTGAAAGATTTTTGGATATTTTTTCATCTTTGCCACCTTTCTTTCTGTCTTTTTTTCAGTTTTCTCTTTTACCTTTTTTTTCCAAAAGAATTTGTTTACTTAGTTGGCTTTATTCAGAAAACTGTACTTTATTTCAATCTAAGTTTACTTCTAATTTTGACTTGAATGTATTTTTGGCATGTGTTATTATGAACAAAGATAATTTTTATATACAAAATCAACAATAACAAATACTACTGATTTGTACAGCTACTACTTTTTTCTGGACTTAATTCCTTATTAGTTTAATATTTGGCTATGGATTCTCTTACATTCAAATGGAACTTTACTTATTAATACCTTTAAATTTGATCAGTGAGTAGACCAGGATCCCAAATATCTCTCATACAACTCATAAGATACATATAATAAAATATATGTTTTGTAATAACTCAGTCAATATTTATGCTAGAAATGTGATTTTACTATCATTGGATTCCTCTTATTGAGACTAATCCAACAAGTATAAGATTGTAAAATTCCAATTACTGGATAGCTTAAAGGAGAGTGTAGGATAAGAAAATTTGAAAATACCTTCTGTAATATGCAATTTTGGCCAGAATTTACATATAATTCTACATAAACTCAAATGTGAGTTGTATGAGAGATGTTCGGGATCCTGATAGATCTATAGCTCATTTTTGGATGGTTTTTTACATCATGACAAAAGAAAAACAGAGACAAATAGATGATGTATTATGATGTTGCTGGTTTTTTTTTAGCTTTAAATTTTTTCCTTTTGTTTTATATAGATTTTCTTTTTTTTCTATTTTTTTTTCTGTTTTTTCTTTTTCTTTTTCTTTTTTGTTGGTTTCAATTTTTTATAGAAATTTCTTGGGTGGAGTTCTTATATTTGATTGCTGGGTTTTCTTGAAAGGTGTAATCTTTCCTAAAGGATAATCTATAATAACTGATGTAATTCACTTTATCAGATATATTGGATTTGCCATATATGATAGTGAAAGAATTAACACCATTACCATGCGATTGGCTGAAGGATTCTTTTGCCATGTAATCAACAAGCATATTATTGAGGGGAATTGCTACTTTAGCAATTATATGTAGGAGACAATGGGTTATGTGAATTAGCGGTATACTTTTATCAATTTTTGAAGGGCCAGTAGGAGTTATAAAATTGCAGTGCAGCAGGTCTTGGATGCCAAATTCCTTAGACTATAGGGCAGTTCCGCTAAGATGGGTTGTCTATCCACAATCTTACCTATACAGGAATAAGTTTCACCAACAGTACACACATGGGTTTTCTCTGGAATGACAGATGATGTTATATTTAGTAATTATATTAGATACCTAGATAGCATTTTATTACAAAACTGTTATTTATATTAACTCTAATAAAGTATAAAATGTATTGCAGAAAAAAAAAAAAAAATAATATGGATGGATAATAATTTTTTCCTTTAACTAAACTAACAATTTAAAATTTAATTATGTAAAAAAAAACCTTTTAGTGCAAATTTAATCTTAAATGATACTTTGAATATTAGTGTGTATAATTATTCAATTTAAAGAACTATATATTTACAATATGTATTAAGTAATATCCAATTGAATCAATAGATTAATAATCATTCATACTTTCATTGAACAAATACGAACATTTAAAATAATAGAATTAATAAAATAAAAAATGCACTGTATAAGTAAAAAATAACTTTCTGTTAAAAGAAAACAAGTTCTATATAATGACATTTATAGAAGAATATGTGACGGTTATTTAATAAACTATTATTAATAGGTTGTAGATAAAATTAATTTGAATAAAAATGCTAAGTTATTCATTTATGTTCTTCAAACATCTTTTTGATTAACTCGGTAGAATAAGATTTTGGTCGTTCAATTGGTAATCCCCTATAAATATAAGAAATATGTACCAATTAGAAAACTTAATTATAATAAAAGTTGATAATAATATTGAAATATACTTACAAAGCACGATCCCAAATTATTTGAGCTAAAACACCTAATGATCTTGAAACACCAAATAATACAGTATAATAATTTTGCTCTACTAAACCAAAATGCTGTAATAATACACCAGAATGAGCATCAACATTGGGCCAAGGATTTTTAGTTTTACCATGCTCAAGTAAAACACCTGGTACAATTTTATAAAGCTGTTTGACTAATTTAAAGAGAGGATCATTTGGAAGATGCTTTAATGCAAATTCATACTGAGCTGTATAGCGTGGATCCTATAGTTAAAATAAATAATAGTAAGTTTAATTTATAGTTCCTGATTTACAAAAAAAATAAATCTTTTTGTACTTACTGTCTTACGGAGAACTGCATGGCCGTATCCGGGTACGACTGTACCGGATTTTAAAGTATTCCAAACATATTCTTTGACAGTTTCATCACTTGGTGACTCGCCAATCGCGTCTCTCATCTTAAGAATCCAGCGAATGACTTCTTGATTAGCAAGGCTTTAATTTTTAAAAATTATTATTATTTTATTATTAAATTAAATAATAAATGCGTAAGCACTAGATAAATTAAATAGTGTTGCAACATTCACCCATGTAGTGGACCTGCTAAACCATTAAGCGAAGCCGCAAATGAGATATAAGGATCAGAAAGTGCACTTCCAACAAGTCTCTAAATTATAAAGAATTTTTTTAATAACAATAAAAATAAGGCAGACCCTTATAATAATAAATAATAAACGAAGTTATTTACCATAGTATGGGCTGATACATTTCCACCTTCATGATCAGAATGAATTGTAAGATAAAGTCTTAATAATTCCACAAAATCTTTATCTGAATAGCCAAGAATTTTGGCAAAATTAAAAGAATAGTCTTTATCCATCTCAATAGGAGGGACTTTCCCGTCTTTATAAATATTTCTGTAAATTCTGCCAGCAACATTTGGTAATTTTGAAATTAAATCCATGGCATCTTCATAAACGTATTGCCAATACTCATTCTTATTAACACCGGACTGATACGCTTTAAAAAAATTAGAATCATGTTGTAAAGCAGTCACAGCTAAAGAAAATTGCGACATTGGATGTAAAGTATTTGGACATCTATCAATTAATTCTTCAACAAATGAAGGAATTGAAGATCTAGCTGCCCATTCAGCTGATAAAGATTTAACTTGCTCTTTTGTTGGAACTTCTCCAGTTACCAATAACCAAAATAATCCTTCTGGTAATGGTTCTTCACCACCATCTGCTGCCGGGAGTTTTTGTCTACATTCGGGTATAGAGAAGTTTCTAAATCGGATACCTTCTTCAGGATCTAAAACTGAACCTTCCCAGATCAAACCTTTGATACCTCTCATGCCTCCATAAGCCATATCGACTGTTACATTTCCTAAGCTTTTGGCGCCATGTTCTTTTTTAACTTGTTTTACCTCTTCTTGTTTTAATGGAACCAATTCTTCAAGTCGTTCTTTAAGAGTCTTTAATAAAAAAAAAAAATAATAAATTCCACGTATATAAGTTTGAAATATTTAACTTGCAATAGCAAAGAAAATTGTTGGGCAGTCAATTTGAAAAATATTATTTGAATATTTAATTAAATATTTAATTATCGAACCTTTAAAATAATATTTACGATAATCCTTGTTTCATACATACTTTAGGTTTTGAGGCGTGCAAATACCGAATAGCACCAGTAATTGTAGGAGGATAAATTTGTCTTGTCAAAGATAGTGTTGTTGACAAAGGTTTAGCGGCTACTGTCTAGAAATAAACCATTAAAGCCATATACAAATAAGCATTACATTCTTATCAATTATATTTTTTTCTATCGATAACTTTTAGAACTAAAAGAACTAAAATATCATATAAAAACCTTTGATAACCCAAAAGAAGTGCGAGAAACCGAATGTAGAAAAGTCATGTTATAAATTATATTTGTAAATTATAATAATTTGGGGAAAAATAATTTATTTTATAAGTAAAAAAATTACTGATCTAAAAAATTAACAGATATTTATTTTGATAATGCACATCAAAATTTTCGGTAAAGACCGGTATTTATGACATACTCATAAAGTGCGTCGCTTAGTTTGTTATACATCAATGATTTTCCATTTTTATTAAAAATGAATTGATCTAATTATTCATCAAAAAACGCATTCTGCATAATATACTCCGCATCATATTCAGATAATCAAAAATTCAACGGGTAAAAGAATTCGCAATTTCGGCCAGAATTACTGAAAATAGATCCGATAACGTCCGATATCATGTTAAAATTAAAAAGGATCTGCACGTTTCATCTTTTTTTAATTAAAAATGTCAACATTATTATCGAATCGTACACTAACATCATTTAGAAACGTACAAATTATTTCTAATAAATCAGCGAATCTATTTGTTAACTTATTAGATTCAAAAATTTTTAGTAGGGCTGTTAGATATAGAAAAGTAACAATAGAATTATTGGAACATGTTAAAAATCTTGGAAATGAAGGTTGTTAAAAATAACGCACGTGCATTTTAAATGTAACTAATGCTTATAGAGCAAATATTTCTCTATTATGTAGGCGACATTGTAAAAGTCAAGCCTGGTAATACTTTAAATTTAGAATTTAAAATGAATTTGTATAAATTTATTAATTAATATTTATGAAGGTTATATGAGAAACGATTTATATCCAAATCGGAAGGCAAATTATTACATACCAACAAAAGGAAAAAATAAGTTGCTTCAATCAGAGGGTCCTTCGCAGATACATCAAATATCTAAAGGAGGACAAATTACACTGGCTGTACTTGGAAAATCATACGTTGTATGTCAATTTTATAATTCAATGAAATTTCAAATCATTTAATTCGAGTAACTAATTTCGTGTTTTGTATATGAAGGATAAGAAAAATAATGCTCCAAAGGTGCTGAAATATTTTAAAGAAACACAAAAGAAAATTGCAATTCTTAATCATATTCCTTCTTTAACTTTTGAGTGTGATTTGGACGGTGATGTTAATAACCCTACTATACTTAGAAACTCCGTGAAACTTGAAGACATTTTAAATCGAATTAAAAGCGAATATCATATTTCCTTGAATTTAGATGATATTGAATTTCATGAAACTAATTCAAGTGAAATCAATCGGACTGGATATCATAAATGTTTATTCCATTTTCGTGAAATTCAACATACAGTTTCCGTAAAAATTATTGTGAAACCATCAATCGGATTTCAAGGAATAAAAAATTTATCTTCAGATGAATAGACTTGATATGTGTATGTATTTTAGAATCAATTAAATGATACAGCCAATCTGAACTTGTATTACATAATTTCATGTGTTCACGTGTACGAATTTAAATTCGCGTGCGATTTTCAAAGGTATACTTCAGCTATTTCGCTTCATCCTCCAAAACAATTTTCATATGTCTAAACAAATTCCATTCAAGAATTATGGAAAGGCTCGAATTGATACTTCAGATCCAAACTTCATACAAGCCGAGTTAAGTCCGGCAGAAATTGATCAGAAAGCCGCTGTTGCTCGTTATAATTCTCCAGGACCTTCAGATATCCGGGCAGCAGCTTGCCGGGGGTGTTACCAACTTGAAAGACTGCTTGAAATTGCTAAAGACATTCAAGAACTCGCGCTGACTTCCACAACAAGACCTATAAACGTTGCAGAAATTCGTGCAAAAATTCCTCCAAAAAAATTTCAAGAAGCAGAAAGTCGAGTTACAAACTTAAAAGGTTTTATAAAACGGTTACATGATGCTAAAGTAGAATTTACACTTCCTTATCAACTTGACAATTTCAACATAAACGCTTTTATTGATGAAGTAATTCGATCTGTTGAGAAGGATTGAATGTGAGGTAGGATTCTCTTAATTTAATAATATTTAAATTTAAATTTGGTTTAATAAATATTTTTTATTTCATAAATAAATCGAATTAAAAAGTTGAATGGAGATACATCTAATGGGCGAAATGTTAATAGAATATTTTCAGCAAAGAAATATAAATTGCTTTTTATTATAAAAATTGATATTTACCCAATAAAAGATCAAATCAAATAACCGATCTTTGATGAACATATAATTTAGAATAAAGAATCGTGTTGATATGCGCGTCAAGCGTATCTCATATCGTCATAAAGCTATTAAAATTTAAAAGTATTAATTTTATTTGTAAGGATGATGTTTCTTATTTTTAACGTCTATATTCCTATCTTTCCATGTGCTCTTTCGTAATTTTATTGGTCTGTTTCCGACATATTTGCCTATTAAATGTAAAACAAAGTTATTATTAAACTTTTTCATTCTTTAGTAAATGATAAAATAATAATTTACCATTCATTTCTTTCCATGCTTTCACAAATTCATCAGCATCTTTGAAACTAACAAACCCATATCCCTTACTTTTACCTGTCCTTTTATCTCGTATAACTTTAGCCTTCTGAATAGATGGGTATTTGCTAAAAGCTTTGTATAGAACATCATCAGTAACTTCATTACCGAGATCACCACAAAATAAACGAAAATCGTCTGTTTTGAAAGAATAAACTTATTAATTATATAATTATAAATTACATCTAATTTACAGTAATAAACTTACTCAAATCCCATTCCAATAAGGTTGGATCTTCCCAGACTTCACCACCTGCAGCTCTAATAATAGTTTTTTGTTTTTTCTTGGAAGATTGCTGTTTATTACCACTACTCATCCCTGATTGTTCACTAGTTCCAGACATTGTTTCATCTTTCATTGGGCCATGGAAGCTCATTCTTCTATCCTGTTGATGCTGATTATGTCCAGATTTGTTATTAATTGAAGCAGTAGAAGACAAAGAAACTGTAGGGTTAATCATAGTCGGAGGAGCCTCAACTACAGTAGCTGTTGAAGTTGATGTTGCTGTTGTTCCTCCTGTTGAAGGATAATAGTAAGAACTAGCATTATAAGCAGAATATTCGGCGTACCCTTCATATCCGCTTGTAGTCATATTGTTTGGATAAAGTGAATTGGAGGAATACGTGTTGTAATCATATCCATAATATGATTGATCGGTTGACGGAATTGTTCCAGCTGTACTAGGAACATAAGTATTAGTGTCGTAGCCATATGGAACGTGTTGCTGATTCGAACCTGACATAGTTGTAACTTCGTAGATCTACAAGTAAGTAACCAACTTTTTAAAGAAAAGTTAATAAGGATTTATTTATATACCAACTTAATCAACTACCTTACATAATCGATTGTGATTCGCAGATCAAATCAGTAAATGCAATAAAAAAAAAATTTTTTTTTTTTTGATCAAAAAATTCAAAAATAAATTAAGATGGGCAAAAAAGAAAGGCGAAAGTCAAGCAATGTAAAAACACCGCATTCTAATAAACTTGTGGAACAGCCAAATCGTAATGCAATACTTATTGAACCTTTACTTGCACGATTTGATACTCCCAATGCAGACTTTTTCGCATTAGTTACTCAAAGTGTAGATCGTCATCGATTGAGAGTATTCGATACGCATGCTGGAACAGTTATTAACGATTTTTCTTCAGAATCTGAAGAAAAATTTAATTGCTTGACTTGGGGGAAAATAGATTTAAATAAAAAAGTTGTAAGTCGAATAAGGCATGTGTATTGCGGGAATGCGGTTAATTTTACGCTTTTCCGTTTTTTTTTATAATTGAGTTAATTCCTAATTACACTCATTACAACTTATAGGATACACCTTCGCCGAAAAAGAAAAAGAAGCTTTCATCTGAAAATGAACAATGTATTAAAGTAATTGCACTAGGGTCACAAACAGGATCAATAATAATTTATTCTATTTCACATGGGTCCGTTATAAAAACTTTAAGTGGAACGCATACATCACCAATTAATGACTTTATTTTTACTAAAGATTGTAAAAAGGGCTATTCTTGTAGTGAAGATATGAATATTGTGGAATGGAATATTGATAATGAACGTGTCATTAGGTATGATATTCAAAATCATTTCTTATTAGATTTTAATTTGTGTAGATAACAATTTTTCTTTAAAATTTTTAGTAAATGGAATGTTGGTTCACAAATGACGAAATACAAACTTACCCTATCACATGATGAAACTAAATTATTATCAGTAGGACATAGTATTATAATGTGGGATCTGCAATCTAAGAAAATTCTTAAAACCTTTACTGGTCACGCGACTAGGATCACTAATGTTATGTTTTCGGCGAAAGATGAACTATTTATAACTTCCGCAGAGCATGATCGATTTATAAATATTTGGAAGTGTCAGGATAATGGCAACCTGGATGGTAAATTCTTGAGAAGCAAATATGGTTTAAATCTTCTGAATAAAAATTTTATATATGTAATTCTTATATTTTAAATACAGCTTTGACCCTGGATGAAAACATCACAAACCTTTCGATTTCTAAAATGAATACTGTTTTAGCAGTCTCTGAGGCTGGTATATTATATATATTTAAAGATATTACATCTTCATTTTCAACTGACACAACACTGCAGAACAAAAGAAAGAAACGGTTTACAACCCACAAAGCTGAAGGTCAGATAAAATTTCTTAACGAAGATGGTGCAGATATAATACCCATACTCTCCGCTTGTTTTGTTGAAAAAGAAGAGAACAAAGAGATGGGTTGCGTAATGGTTGCTAGAGGGAGCACCGTAAAACCAGCTTTTGAAAAAGTGGTATGTTTGATAATTATTAAATGTCTTTAAAAGTGATATAAGTATTAACATACATTTAACAATTCACATATAAGAATGTTGATACACCTTTTCAAGATATAATATTAAAGCGTCATCAACCGACAGGGTTTTTAATGAATGATTCAGATTTAGCTGCTAGAAACCTGGTAAATACATGAAATAAATCATTTTTGTTTGCCAACGATTCGATATTAATGTTTATCATGTTATATAACTCGCAAATAGCAAGAAACACAAAAGCTATATGATGATTCAAAAGTCAAAGTGATAGGAACAACAAACTATGAATTACCCAGCATTACCGTGCCTGAGAATGGAGGGTTAGAAGATATAAATAAAGTAATATACTAAATATTTATTATTATATCATATATTTTGAACAAACCTATTAACACAAGTCCTCTTTTTTTGGTAATCATCAATATTTGGGGAACAATTGAAGATTGACATAAAAGACTTGAATACGGTAGACGATGAGAATAATTCAAACCAGAAGCTTGAAGCGGAACAACACAAATTCAAGAAATTCACAGGACACTCCGTGCAACAAATGCTTGTTCAAGCTTTACATTCGAATGATAAACAACTTATTTTGGTCGTATTGGAGCAAACAGATCCTGATATAATCAATAATACAGTGAAAAAATTACCAACAAAATATATTGTGCCATTTCTTGAAAAAGCAATTACAAGATTTCAAGAAAAACCTAACACAGGAGCGCATATTCTACAATGGATTAAAGCAGTTTTGTTATTTCATATGACTTATCTAATGACGGTAAAATGTTATTTGTACTTTAAGCTCTAACGTGTTAAAAAAAAGATTACTTATTTAAACTTTTATTATATTTATTTTTTAGATTCCAGATTTGACTCGCAAACTTTCAAATTTTTATCAAACGTTAGATGCCCGTGTGATGGTTTTCCAGAAATTATTGAATTTTTATGGACGTCTTGACTTGGTTATGCAACAAGTATCGATGCATCAACAAGATGTTATAAATACTTCTAATGATCCTATATTATCTTATATTGAGAGCAGTGATGAAAATGAGGATGATGAAAGCGATGACGACGACGAAGACGAAGCAAGGGTAAATATGAAATTCAAAATAAAAACATTCGTTCTACCCAATATTAAATAGTGTATTGTTATGAAGGATTCTGAAACAGAAGAAACGGATGAAGAACATGAAGAAGTATTTATAAATCGTGATTTGGATAATGGACATTTGGAAGAGGATGAAAACGAAAGTGAAGATGAAGACGAAGATGAAGAAATGATCGATGCTATTAAAGGCAACGATGATGATTATAATGAAGGTGAAAGTAATATAGGGAATGAAGAAATCGTGGAAGAGTTAGAAAAGGATAATCTTAATGATAATAAAGGAAATGATTCTGAGGATAATGATGAGGATGAGAGAGATGTAGTTAATAACTACATGGATATCGATTATGAAAATAATAATGAAGACAATGAAGATGATAATGAGGGAGATGAAACTGGAGATAATGATGAAAATGATGATGACGATGATAACGATGAAATAGAAGCCAATGATGATGACGACGATGAGGAGGTATGAAGTGCCGATCTGAGAATGATGTTTAATATTCATTTCAATTATACTAATGTCATTATGGAGTCAATTTTAATGTTTACCAAAATAGAAAAGTATTAATAATTTTATTCAAAGATATTCTTTTTATTGACTTTTTAATTATTTGTAAATTTTTTTTTTGATATTTCGTAATCAAAATGTTGATTACAATTTTGTATTGAATTTTATTAAACAAAAATATATATTTCATCCCTTCGGTTTCGACTTACTATATGTGAAATCTCCTGAATGTGAGCCTTTTAATTTTCTAGTTTGACTATATTCTAGTATATTTAATTTTAGCAGTTCCTTCTTGTTGCCGCTTTTCAAGTTTCTTTTGACGCTTGCTTTTTTGAAAATCTGATCCCGCCATATTACCATCAGAAAAGAAATTTGGTTTTATGAAAAATGTCCAAATTTTGTAAATTGCAAAACTCGGAATCTATGTTGCAAATTTAAGTAAATGTCAAATAACCCTCTATAATAACGATGATTATTTAAGATTAGATGTTAATTATTTAATTACTTACCACCAAAAGTATATACCATGCCCATGCGAAAAACATGCTTGTTATATGTACAAACCATGTTATATAAATTATATCAAACATATACCTAATAATAAGTTGATAAGTGTTAAAGTTGAGTCAATTGAATTCTAAACAAATTAAAGACTTACGCGGTTAAGCCTTCAGAATTCAAATCCTCACCCGACCAAATAACAGATCCATCTGATGAATATTTTGGTGAACCATATATTACGAGTTGTTTCCAAAGAAATATGCTTATGCCTGTCGTTACTAAGTATCCTGTAGCTAACCAAAATGTGAATGTATTATAATTATAAAGAACTTGATACAGAATATAAATTGCCTGTTAACAAATAAACATAATTAAATTAGATCTTAAACATCAGATAATTAATGGGTCAACATTGCTTCCAAACTTACGTTTACGGTTAAGAAGCCTTGCTTAAGATTTCTTAAATATCGAAGATTTTCCTGAGCAATTTTTTTATCTGATTGTTTTGCCTTTCAATTACCAAAATTAATTTTAGAAAAGGAATAAATAACGGTTAAGGACAGTAAAGAATTATGATAGCTCACCATATTCAAGATAAATTTTGAAGAGGACCAAATATTTTTTAATAATGCGTTTTTAATTTATGTAATACAACGTTTGTGTCGCACAACATCCAACGCAACTAAAAAAAAAAAATTTTTAAATTTTCACCCTTTAATGATATTATATACCGACAAGACTGTAGTTTGACGATTTGTTTATATCAGTCCTTTTCCCTCTTAAAATTCGAAACAATGGTCTGTTTTTCTCTTCGTTTTTAATGAGACTTTCTTACTATATTATAAAGACGTTTGATTCTTAACTGCCAATGTAATATAGGTTGTTTTGGCAGCATCGATATGTACAAAAGGCGGAAAAGGTAGAAAATCTATTTTTCATTAATTCGATTTCCAATTTATGCCATATTTCAATTGATCGAATTATCGACAAATTTATAGATCATTGTTAATTCTTTTAAACATTTTCTGTAGCTGTGATTTCTCGTCAATTTCGCGAAATGCCACGCGCTAGAATAGAAGGTCTTCTTGCATCTTTTCCTAAGTTAACGAGCGCTGGACAGCAGCATACTACAATTGAAACTGAACATGTTCGTTATGTTTATCAACCTCTTGATGAACTTTACATGGTTCTGATTACCAATCGTCAATCTAATATCTTGCAAGATATTGATACCCTACATTTATTTGCTCGTGTGGTATCTGATGTTTGCCGATCGAATGACGAAAGAGAAATTTTGAGAAATAGCTTTGAGTTGTTGAGTACTTTTGATGAAATTGTTTCATTAGGTTATCGAGAAAATGTTAATTTAGCACAAGTCAAGAGCATCACAGAAATGGAAAGTCATGAAGAGAAGATTCAAGAAATAATAGCAAGAGTAAGATTTTCTTCTTTTTTATTAATTATGTCATAGCAGAATAATTATTTATTAATATAGATTTACTAGAATAAAGAACAAGAAGCTAAGGAAGAGCTCAAGAGAAGAGCTAAGCAATTAGAAATGCAGAAAAAGGAAATGCTTAAACGTGGTGGTGGTACATCTTTTGGAAGTAGCTTCGGTCAATCAATTAATAGACCCTCTTCATATGCTGAACCGCAAGTTCAAACGACTTTCGATGATAGTATACGTTCATCATATAGTAGGTATGATATCGAGTTATACACGATTAATTTCGTTAAAAAAATTTTTTAAAATTAATTGTATAAATATAAATTTTTCATATAGTTCACCCACTCCACCTTCATCTAAAACTAAGGGTATGCAGCTTGGACGTAAACAGAAGGGCGCTGATTTGTTCGAAGCTGTTAAAAATGAAGTTGGTTTTGAAGAAGTTACTGAGAAGCAGCCCAATGTCAGGACGTCGACTTCTATTTCAAAAGTTAACTTAGAAAGGTTTGAATCTTAACTTTTTTTATAACATCCCATTTTTTTTTATGATCAATATTAAATTTTATATATAATTGTCGTTTAGTGTACACGTTACAATTATGGAAAAGATTTCTTTGCAAGCTAACAGAGATGGAGGTTTGGAAAATTTGGAAGTTAAAGGTGACCTAGAGTTAACTATTTCCGATCCAAACTTGACAAAAATTAAAATGTCTGTTCGTGCTGATGATGAGAGTATAGTGCAATTTAAGGTTATTATTTTTGCTTGTCTATATTTTTTATACATTGTTCATTACATAAAATACTCATATTATAGTTCATTAATAATTATCTCAGACTCATCCTAATGTCGATAAGAAGCTATTTTCAAGTGATAACATTATTGCTTTGAAGAATTCCACCAAAGGATTTCCTGTCAACCAACCATTGGGTGTACTAAGATGGCGGTATATTACTAAAGACGAAACTGTAATTCCATTATCAAGTATGATTAATTACAACTTGTTCCATCTCTTTAAACTTTTTTTTTGCACTTTATTTAATTGAAACTTAATTTTAGTAAATTGTTGGCCTTCTCCGTCTGGAGATGGAACTATCGATGTTAATATCGAATATGAATTAGAGAATGATGGACAAGAATTTAAAGACGTATTAATATCTATTCCTTTACCGTAAGCAATACATATCGTTTAAATCTTAATTAAGGGTAACTTTCATAATCTTATATTTTCCTTTGTAATTTCAAGTCCTGGAGGAAATCCTGTTGTTGGTGATGTGGATGGTCATTATGAAGTAAATCGTCAAACAAGAACTTTAGACTGGCAGTTGCCTATTATTGACGCTTCTAATAAGCAAGGCTCTTTAGAGTTTAGTATTGCAGGTGATGATGTAAACGCTTTTTACCCTGTTAGAGTGGCATTTATTAGCGAAAAACCATTTTGTGATGTAGACGTAAGTGTCATGTTTCTTTATAATATCATTCAAATTTTGCAACTTTCTCAATATAATTTACTTGATTTAGGTTTTGGAAATAACTCTTATTGAAACAGGTGCACCTGTGACTTTTTCCAAAGAAAAGCTTTTAACAGCTGAAGAATATAATGTTGTGTAGAATAAAAATATTTTAATCTAATTTATTATATAATTATATAATTTTATTTGTAAAATTCATATCTAAAATTATAAAATGAACGAAATTAGATTCGATATATACTTTACACAAATTGATAAATTAATATAGATTAAATGAAATTTTATTATATTTTCTTTTATATCCATTAAATTAATTTTGTTTCTGATTTAGAAAGCAAATATTTTAAATAACATGTAAATTTAATTATAAGATTCGAATCTAAGATCCCAATCAATTTGGGGACCATATTTAGGTAAAGCTTCGGCAACGGATACAACATCTTTATCACCACGACCACTAAGACATACTAAAATATCTTGATCTTTATTCATTGAAGATGCAAGTTGCAAAGCATAATAAATAGCGTGACTTGATTCAAGAGCTATTTATTATAGGAAGATAAAAATTTTAGTAATCCAAAAATTTAATAATTAGATTTTTAAAAAAGTAAAAAAACGTACCGGGAATAATTCCTTCCAACTCTGAAAGTTTCCTAAACCCAATTAAAGCTTCTTTATCAGAAACAGCAACATAATTTGCACGACCTATATCTTTAAGCCATGAATGTTCAGGTCCTACACCAGGATAATCTAATCCTGCACTAATACTATGTGTAGATTTGATTTGACCCTTATTATCTTGTAATAAATAAGTACGTGTTCCATGTAATACTCCAGGTGTACCTATGGATAAAGTTGCGGAGTGCAGTTCGGTATCCGTTCCTAAATTAAATTAAAAAAAAAAAATGTTCAAATTTTTTAAACCATTTATAAAAAGTTTCAAGGAAAATGAAAAAAACGTATTACCATCTCCACCAGCTTCAACTCCAATAATTTTTACGCTTTTATCATTGATAAAAGGATGAAACATTCCAATAGCATTACTTCCTCCACCAACACAAGCAACAACAGCATCAGGTAATTTACCAGCTTTTTCTAGCATTTGTGCTTTAGATTCTTTTCCGATTACACTTTGGAATTCTCTTACAATTGTCGGGAACGGATGAGGTCCAATTGCTGAACCAATTAAATAATGTGTATACTCAACGGTGGATACCCAATCTCTAGTAGCTTCGTTAATAGCATCTTTCAATGTTTTACTTCCTGATTCTACAGAAACAACTTTAGCTCCCAATAATCGCATTCTAAAAACGTTTAAAGCTTGTCTTCTAACATCTTCGGCACCCATATAAACAACACATTCTAATCCAAATTTTGCACAAACAGTCGCGGTAGCAACACCATGTTGTCCGGCTCCAGTTTCGGCAATAATTCTTCTCTTACCAATACGTTTTGCTAATAATACTTGTCCAACTGCATTATTAATCTTATGAGATCCTGTATGATTTAAATCTTCTCTTTTTAACCAAATTTTTGCACCTCCAGCATCTGCTGTTAATCTATCTGCGAATTGTAATTGTGATTCTCTACCCATATAATCATAATATGATCGAAATTCTTTCCAGAATTCTGGATCATCTTTTACTTGTACAAAAACCTATTAATTATATATATTACATGTTATGTACAAATATATAAGAATGAAAATATAGAAACAAAATAAATATAATCATACTTTTTCAAGTTCAGATAAACATTCGATCAAAGCCTCTGGAACATATTGACCCCCAAAATTACCAAATCGAGCATCCAGTGCATGAAGTGAAGTAGTCTAAAAAGAATTTTTTTTAATATTTATGCGCATACATAATGTATTTTAAAAGAAAAATTCAAAAGATTGAAATTATTAATACATTATCATCTCTGCTTTCGACATTTTGAATAATTTGAGTATTATTAGATTCGGATTTTTCAACATTTGCTTCTTTAACTTCTTCAGCACTCCTACCACTAACTTCCAATGCGTACGATTTTACGGCTTCGGCCCTTTTACCTTTGGCTAAACAAGTAAAAGATCTTAATATTTCAATTCGGAATTAAAAACACAAACTTTAAATTAAAAAACTTACGTGCTGACTTCAAGATATTAATGATCTTGCTACCAATCACAACACCATCAGCATGTAAACCAACAATTTTAAAGTCTTCTCTTTTGGTTACACCAAAACCGACAGCAAGTGGTAATTTTGTACATTTACGGATTTTTGCAACTATATTTGGTAATTCCTTATTAAGAGTTTCCGAACCCGTAACTCCCATTCTTGACACCACGTATATAAAAGTATCTGCAACACTTGCAAGATGACGTATACGCGCATCAGTGGTCGAAGGAGCGACAAGTGGTATATAACTTAGACTATAGAACAAAAGAGAGCAAAGGGGAGAAGGTTATTTTCTCTTAAACGGTGTTTAGGGCGCCCTATTTAGGGGTGACAAAAAAAATAGTCTTATGATTTCTAAAAGTATACATGCCCTTTCCCTTTACAAAGGGTTCTAAACTTTTCACACTCTTCAGGAGGTAAATCAACTACGATGGTTCCATTAACACCAACTCTTTTACATTCATTAACAATTTTTTCTTCACCATAAGCAAGAATCGGATTATAATATCCCATGAATATAATTGGAATTTTAAGTCCTTTAGCTCTTGATTCGGATACATATGATAAACATTTTGGAATATCTACTTTATTTTCAAGTGCAACCTATCAAAAAATTGAGATAAACATAATAACTGATTAAATCAATAGAAAAAATTGTATTAAAGATAAAATTTGATCAGTATCAAATTACATTATTTGCTTCTTGAATTGTTTTGCCATCGACCATAGGATCGGTGAAAGGGATACCTTTTAAAAATTATGGAATCTTAATCAGTTGACTTTTAATATTGAAAATACTTGATTCTTCTAAATAATCAAATCACCTAATTCAATGATATCTGCTCCACCAGCTTCAAGCCCTAATAATATATCAACAGTTTCTTCCGGATCCGGATAACCAGCTGTTACAAAGGCTACAAAAACTGGTCGTTCTAAAAGGTAATTTTTTATCAAAAGTTATTTTCGTAAATATTCATATGTTCATATAATATTCATATTTATTTATTTATTTTTAAATATATATATATATGTACTTTGTTCGTGGCAACGTTGAAAAACTTGGTTCAATTCGTTTGACATATTATAAAATTAGGGGAATTTGGAAAGAAAAAAAGAAATGTTATAAAATTTGGGGAATTTGGAAAGAAAAAAAGAAAATAAAGTTGAAACTAATAGATGTATAATTATAATTCGTCATATTTCGACGCGCATTTACCCAATCAGAAGAGGCAAGAATGCGTGTAACTGCATAGATTACTAAAAAAAATGATTTCAGATTTTCAGTTATGCTAGTTTTGCTTTGCCATGCCAAGATCGCGAGATTGGGCTATGTTGGTCAACTAAGCTAAAATGATTTTCGTTGTCAATTTCATATGTTTTAATGTGGTATAATGCAAGATTATCTTACACTGAAAATCATACCAAATAAAAACATTTATTGTTAATTTAGTAAGAAGTAACGTAACATTTAAAAGTATTCGTAATTTATATTAAGGCTATGAAAAAAAACATTGTATTCATATCAGCCGATTGGCAAAGGTTACACACAGCTAAAAACCCATCAAACATTATTAAAATATCACATGTTA
>JADRCO010000606.1:0-29855 GCA_021464525.1 Rhizophagus sp. LPA8_4_AMF
TGTTAAACATGTTTAACTTTCGTAACACCTTTCAATTCCGGACCATCGATCAATTTCAAACCAACACCTGATGATCACATGACAGTATAAAGCATTTGTATAAAAGCAGCATAGGTCAAGTTAACAAAAATTCGCGAGAATTTTTCTTCAGAAATAAAGTTGATAATAAAGTTTAAGTTAATATACACTTTATTTTCTTTATTGTTGAATTTTATTAAGTGTTAATGATTTACGTTTAATTTTATGGTTTGTACGACACTTTATTTGTTTCAATCATTACATTATATATTTGCTATACATATATAATAAATTAAATATACTGATTAATTTAAGAAACACAAAAACTGACGTTAATCGCTTTTTAATGTAAAATAATTTCTTGTCGGGAAAATGTCTGTCGGGATTTGTGTTGTCGGGATATTGTCATGTCGAGAAAACTGACATGTCGGTATAATGTTTATTAGGGAATGTGTCATGTCGACTAAATGTTCATTCGGGAATATGTCTTGTCGGGCAATCGTTGTCGGGCAAAGGGTACGTCGGGAAAATGGTTGTTGGGAAATCGTGGTGTAACCGTCAATCCGACCATTTTTTATCCAGATATTTATCTGGGTAAAAACCGTAATTATCCGGATACCTAAAAAAAAAATTTATCCGGGTTTATCTGGTTGAACCCGGCAACGGATCGAAACACTATTGAAACGGTACATGATCTAATTTCAAGTTTACCTAATCGTGTTAATGCGGTAATTAAGGCTAAAGGTGGCCACACTAAATATTAGCCTGTAAATTCTAAATTTTTCATATAATAAAGTATCAAATCCGTGGTTTATTTTGACATAATTTTTTTATTGGTTAAATAATACAAAAATTTTTTCATACAATGATACAAAAACGTAATTTTACATATAATTTTAATATATATAAAAAAATCTGGTAATTTAATATAGGTTAGTGTATACTGTAACAAATAAAAAGTATAGGCTATCGGAGGGTTTCTACTTTCTAGATAGTTGTCTGTTGCTTCACATATCCTTAGAGTTGGTGGTCTCACAGCCAGGTGCAGGTTTTTCAAAAATAATAGAACGCCTAGTTTAACCTTGTATGGTCATTTAAAAAAAGAGCCCTCTATGGGTTGGAGTATGGTCCTTAGGGTATCATATCTAGGCTTTTGAGTCTCTGTGCCTGTGGTCTTGTACCATGTTATAGGCTTTAAGTGTTAAACTTGACTGTAGTAGGAAAATAAAAAAAAAAAAAAGTAACAAATAAAAAGAAAAAGAAAAAACATTTTTTAAACCCCACTGTCCCCTAAAATATAAATGTATACTGCTAATTTCCTTTCTTTTTGGATGATTTTTTCACTTTATATTATATAATATATAATAATTATAATAATAGTCACTAATTGCAAATAAAA
This sequence comes from Rhizophagus sp. LPA8_4_AMF, assembly GCA_021464525.1. Classification (NCBI taxonomy): domain Eukaryota; kingdom Fungi; phylum Glomeromycota; class Glomeromycetes; order Glomerales; family Glomeraceae; genus Rhizophagus; species Rhizophagus sp. LPA8_4_AMF. Next base: position 1,418 of record JADRCO010000606.1, read on the forward strand.
ACAAATTTTACACGCTTTAAATTTATTAGAAATATTAATGTCAGATTGTATTTGAATACATTAATTAAATGTTTTCTTATTTTTGTCAATTTCAATAATTATATACATCAAAATGACAATTTTATTAATTTTGACGTATAATTTTAACAAACACCCCTCTAAAATACCTAAAAGTCTTATTGCGTGGATTGTTTCTAAAGCAAAAAAAGAAATTCACATTAAGTTAATGTTTATTAATAAATACTCTTCCTGCCTCCAGGTCTAATTTAATATTTATACACGTCCCCTTCTTTTTACCCAAAGTTCAGGTCCAAGAAGGCTGAATGCTGAAAGTCTATACCAAGTGGAAATATTTAAATTTTTAAATGAAGATAAGATCGATCTCATCACATGTACCGTAAAGCACTGACTAAACTACCCCAGGTTTTTTTACAAATCCACCCCAAAATTTGCAAACTGTTTAATTGGGAGAGTATTTTGATTGAAACATCACTTTAAACAATATATTTATTACAAATTACAATTGGAATGCTCTATGTAAAATATCTGGATCTTTACAAAATTTTGGCCCAAAACCCTAGGGGGGTAGTTATAGAGGGGTAGTATGCCCTCTGGGAAGTATTCCAAATATATTTAATTCAATTACTTTAAGGACTCTGTTACGTCTTGAGACCACTTTGTAAAGATCGCGGGTTAAGTCCTCCATATTGATGTCCTCGACACTAATCAAGTTTCCCATATCAAACGGGATTTTGGTGTTAGATGAGCTCTCTTTGTTTCCATGGTGATGCTTTCTGAAAAAATAAATATATAATATCTCGCTTGTTTTTTATAACGCTGTAAATTGTGATCCCAGATCTTTAATAGCAATTACTCCCTTTTGCTAATCCTGTCACCTCTCCCTTGTAAATCAAAAACAAATGACCGAAAGATTAGCGTGCACATCTACAAAAAATATTTCTTCAAAGAAATGGACTAATACTTTGATAAAAAAAAAATTTTACGTGATTTTGGATGAACAATGTACAGTCAGAACTCGATATAACGATTCGGGATAAACCGATTTTGACTCTTACCGATTTTTTTTCCCAAACCAAATCCACGTATAATTAATCTTACTACTATATACCGATTTTATTATAAATTTCACGATATAGCTATACCGACGTTAAGCTGTAAACCAGTTATATTGTATTATTCGCGATAAGCCGATACCGATTTTTTTTTCTATATACCGATCATCGTTATAAAAAAAATTTTTTTTATTCTATATGCCGATTTTTCATCGATCTTCACCAAAGAGAGTAAGATAACAGATGTAAGTTAAATATCTCATAATTACAAGACAAATTTTTCGCCCCCTTTTATTAACTCGTTATGTTTACAAATAAGCGTGTTACTTTATCTGAATATCTGCTTATAAATAAAAAATTGATAAACCGAATTATAAAAAATTTACATATTAAGTTCGGTATAACAAGAATATTTGTTTTACCGAACTCTCAGTATAACGACCTAAAATCACCTGAACGGAGGGTTCGTTATATCGAGTTCTGACTGTATGCTAAAATTTGCCAAGAAAAAATTTTTATTAGTACTTGCAAAAATAAATACTAGCTTGTTATACAGGACGTCTATGATAATATACATATTTCTCCTCCTGTTTTTCGAAATACCCTTGAACCTGTTGCTTTTTCATCACTGGTTTTTTCTTAATATCCAACCTATCCTTCAATAACATAACAATAACCTCCGTCACCCGCTTCACATTTTTATACAATTCCTTTTCATCCTCCGAACCCTCTTTTAAGGCAGAATTGACAAATCGGATGTTGAGTAGGTTTTTACTTGTGCAAGAAATCCCGCTTAGAGGGTAAAATACCACTCTGTGGTCACTGTGACAATTTCATAGATATAGTCGAAATCCTCCCCAAAAGCGGTATCTATAATACGACAAACCTGCAACGCAATTTCAAATTGCACCAGATTCTGAGCGAAGCCAATGACCACACTATACAACTTTCCTTCTGTGATGCATAGAAGTTCCTCGAGAGCTTCAATTGTGTAATCAATACGTCTAGGGTTTTCTTCACTGACTGGATTCCAAAGTAATATCTTTTTGGGCTATTTTCTTAATGATATATAACGAAGCGTGAAGAATAGTCAAGGTATATTTGCACCGCATTGTTTCATTATTATCAGCTAGAATGCTTCCCATGTTACCAATGCTTTATTTCCTTTATACATTGTCACAAATCCTCGTCATCATCATCGAGTGGATAGGTTTCTTTGAAAGCGGACAAAAGAGTTAACTCACATATAATAGTTTGTTTATAAACCTGAGAAGATAATGCTTGGTAAAATTGACAGATTGTGCCTATCCCATTACCATCAATCCCATGCTTCGCTAACACTTCACTCAAGTCTTACTTAGTCTAATACAAGGATAATTCTTTTCTTACATTCCTTAGCGAAGTCCGCAAGCCTTGAAGCAGGTTCTCTCTTCACGCCATAACTTCTGAGTTTTTCTTGAGGAAGTCATGCATTAACCTCTTCCTTTCTAAATTTTGAAACCTTCTCACTTAGCTCCAAGACGTCAAGAAGTCGATAAGCTAGCAATGGCTTTCTCATTTCCAGGCACGATATTCGGCTCAATGGTGTTATGTTCCGGAATAAGATAGAGTTTTAAATGATATAGTTATGATATAAATGATTGATATCGCACAGACATGTCGGGTGATTTTTCAACATTGTATCATTGCACGTGGTCCGCTTTCTCGTGAAATAAAAACGTTGCATTACTTAATTTTTGCGATGTATTATTAAATATTAATAAAAATATACTATTACGTACGTAATAAAAAAAATAGCGTGTCAGGATAGTAAGTGTTGGAATAATGAATGTCGGGAATAATATAGTTACGGATTTCGGGATTATGATTTGTCGCGTCGGATTTGTGAGATTCTGAGTAGTAAATCCATCGCATTATCAGTTATGATGGGAGTTAAAAAATATTTCTAAAGAAATGAATGACATTTAAATTTTGAATTTATTATTAGGAGGCTGAATGTGAAAACGCTTAGAAATTAATTCATATGGAAATATGGAAATATTTCAACCTGTCTCTCTCTTAAATTGATCAATTAATTTGATCATTGATCTCGTGGAGAATAAAGTTAGTAGGAACCTCTCTATTCCTTGGCAGTTTTTAATAATTTAGAAACTATTCTTTATAGCGTGTGTTCTTTATTCACTAGCACTTTATGAAGAGATAAGAGGAAATCATTATGATTTTAATGATCTAGAGCAACCAATTAAAGTAAAAATAGGTAAAAAAAAAAAATTCACACCTCCTTAGATAACTATTGTTTTTACGTCATTTGTTACTCACCATACATGGTAATTTTGCAATCACGTAAATTCGGATTATAGCAATGACGGGCATTTTTTTAAGCTTATAATTTAGCGCCATAATTATTAATATGCCTTAATTTATATCAATGTTTAAGGATTAGCTCCGAGTTTCATACAATATGACATAACAAAATCACTTTGCTAATTAGTCTATTCACCATAATTGGTCTTTTTTAAAGAAGATTAGTTTTCCATAACAGTTAAGATATTATCTAAATAATTTATATAATCAATTTTTAGATTTACGAAGAAATTCCAGAATAAACCAATTGCAATTCAATAGATGAACAATATTAGGTTTGTTGAACAAGAAATAGTTCTTATTACACTTTGGACTAATAATTACAAAACTCAGAGATCAAAAATTTCATAAATAAGATATGATACTCATTTAAAATACTAATTTAACGACGATTGCAATCTACAAAGTACGTTGGGAGATGTCATTTCATTTTTAGTAATTAAATACACAAATCCCGATGGTACCGAATGGCTTGAAAAAAATCTTCTCACGGTTTATATTAATTAATTTAAATTAATCCTGATTCAGTTTCTTACTCCATGTCTGTATTCATGTGAGATTATTTGGTAAATTTCCTGAAAAGAGGCTTATAATGACGTTATTAATAAACGGATACGATAGCCTCACTATTGTTAAAATTTGTATAAAATCGATATACTGTCACCGTCATTAAAAGTGTTTTTTTTAAGTCAAAATCTTTTTTACGTGTCCTCAATTAATAATTTACATTCTTTATATTTTTAAAAAAGAGAAAAGATTTTATTGAAATGATGTTAACATTAAGCACTAATACCAACATCGACTCAAACATTGAAAGAGGAGATGTATTATCCAAATTTGTTTTATATCTAATGACAATTTCTTTTGTCGTTACTTATATTCGTACGTATCCAGAATTTTTTAATAAAGAAATTTTAAAATTATCTATTACTTAAAAGGATTAAATTTTATTGGTGCGCAATTGTTGGGAACAATAATGATGATGAGGTAATTTAAAAGAATTTTCGTGTTATAAAAAAGTTTTAAATCTGTCTAAACTTTTTTTTTTTTAGAGTTCGGACATATTATCATAGTTATAAGAATGCTCTATCTAATATTTTTTTTCAATAAATCTTATTCTCTTTTTTTTAATGAAAAAAATATATATAATTATATAAATATATATATTTATCTTTTACTATCGTCCATTAAATATACAGTAAATATATATTAGTGTTTATAGTATTTATAATGTATTTATTATGTATGTAGCTTTATATTATGTAATCTCTAAAAAAGATTTTTATAAATAAATAAATAAACGGTTATCAGTTATAGTTTACGATAAAAAATCACGTGCAATTATCATGTCGTTCAGTCATATAAATAGCTTTATTTTACGTCGATTAAATGTCAGGAGATAGTAAACTTTTGCATTCAATGTCTTACTTAGTAAGTAAAAAGGAATCATGCGGCGAAAGAATTACATTATAAAATAAATACTTTTAGTAGGATCTCATGAGTAATTGCATAGTCATTAAATATTTCTAATGATTTAGTATTCGTTTCACCGTAAAGAACTCGCTTTGCAGGTAAATTGTTAAGTTAGTTTAGGAACAAGTTTTTATTGTTTAATTAATAAATATTTTTATTTAGCTGGAGCTGATATTAAAGAATATATAAAATATTTGTTAAGTTTAACTTATAAATTATTTCTACTGTATGAAAAAAATATTATTATATTGAAACTATTAAGACGAGTATTATTATGCTATTTTTGGATTGATATCATTTCAGGTAAACGAGTTATTGCGTATGCTAATCTAATCTAATTTACTTAATCGTCTTGCTAATTTATTTACCGCTTTTTATTATATTGTAATAACGCAAAGACGTCGAAGGAACTCGAAGATTAGTTAAAGTAAAACACCAAAAGAAATAGATTTTGTATTATTGTTAAATCTCAAGACGCTAGACAATGAAGAAGTACCAATTGATAAAGAAATATATAAAGATCCTACCAGAAAATTAAGTTGGGGTCATTTCAGGTAAAACGAGTAATTGTATCTGCTAAATTTATCTAATTTATTTGAACGTCATACTAATTTTTTTTATCATTCCCCTTATATCTTGATTATTAAATTAAAATAGGAGAACTAAAGCGATGAAATTATGTTATTGATTAATTTTCAAGCTGTGAACGATGGGGCCAAGTAATTCTTGGCCCGTCAAGCTGCTAAGTTAATAGGTTGGTGAAGTTGACACACAATTGAGAGAAAGGATGTCGTTTTGAACAATGATTCTGGTCTTTATGCTTGGTATGTCATTTAAATTTTTTTTTTTTTTTGGCAATTCCATATTAATCCATTAAAAATTTCGTATTTGTTGCAGGAGGTGTAGAAAAATATTTGCTTTTTTTTGAAAGCGTAAAGCTATCGTATTTTTTTAAAGGTTTTTTTTTTTTGGTTAATAAAAGATGATGATTTTTTGTGCGCGGATTAGATGATTTATTCGTATAAACAGTTTACTTGAAAAAGGTCAAATGATTGAATTAATATTATTTATTCATTCAATGACTTTTTTTTAAAAAAAATGTGGAATTAACAATCATTTATTTAAAGTCAATAAATTTTAATGATGTTACTATTCCACAAGATTAATTTTGGAATTACGCCAACACCAAGCAATTAGTTCTTGTTTGATAAGTGTGCAAGAAGTTCCTACATGAGAAAAATTTACCCTATAACTAGTAGACACGTAAAACTGCTAGATGAGCAAACGATGCTATACTAGCAAATGTTTTTCATATTAGTTCTTATCCGATAATTATAAATAGTGATAGTGTTGCTACCCGCGCCAATTATCGTCCATCAAATAATAAGTAAAATTCTATTGGTTCATGACATCAAAAATTACGTATTTAAGAAAAAATACGGTTGGAAAATTTAAAAAGCTAATCGTATCCGAAATTTATTAATAAAATATTTGTAAAATAAGAGTGTCTTCTTTCATAAGTCTTTTTGCGAAATTTCTCATCCTGTTTCATATGCCCTTCGACCAGCAGTTTTTTTCACCTTCTACTTCCACATTACTACCAATTTTACAATAGCTCGAAATAAAGTTATGGGCTTTCTTAATGCAGAACTTAGTCATGAAGTATTAAGTATGATATATTAAGATCAGAAAATTTCAATGTGGACAAGCTTGAAGAAATTATAGAACAGGAAAAAGAAAAGGAAAATAAACAGGAAATACAGAGTTGCCAAAAATAGATGACTATGTCAAAGCGTTTTTTGATAAACTGCAAATGGGCCCTTAAAGATTTGGTGAGCATTTTGGAAAAGTCATCTTTTGTTATGTTTGTTCCTCAATAATCTAAAGTCTATCAAATTTTAGTAATCATGACTGTCACTTATGGGCAAGCCTTTTTTCTTTACAGATCCTGAATTTGTAATTATAATATGCGAAAAAATTTTTTGTGGCTGTGAACTTCATCATGTGACCTGAAATGCGAAAACAAATTTTTTTATTTTTTCCTATGCTCGTCAGGTACACCAGGATGACCGCGTTTCTCAGGAGGGCTCAAGAGTTCTTTCCCCACAGCTTTCGGTCCCCACAGGCCAAGCTACATACATGGCCGTCATCGCTTATACATAATCGTTGTAATCGTTATGCACCGCAGGGCTCGCCACACCCAAACCTACTCAAATGCCATGAAAATTGGAGTAAGAAATGTAAAGGAGAACATAAAAGAGGGCGTAAAAACAGATTTGGTATTGTAACTTTTTGTCCTTGTGATCAATATGTTCTTTTCGGCCTGCAGATTGTGCGTTCTGACTTACACCTTGATAATGCTAGTCCGCTTGGAAAATTGTAAAGTGGATCGGCACTGGGCTTGTTACCAGTGCTAGCTTAGTATTATTCGACCTCGGCTTCGCCAACTGGTACAACTGCCAGAATGAGAGGATTATTCTTCGTGCCTTTGAACATGGTTCCTGTCCAGAACCTGATGTTAAGCAGGAAAAGCTGATTTACCGTGATGATGTTATCAAGAAACTGAAACGGATTCTCGAACCAATCTCTGATCATAGATCTTATCACGTCATTGTCGGAAACCATGAGACTGGGAAGACGGAAGACCACAGTGGTCCGGCAGTGTGCTAGGGACGTTGGAAAAGGGGTCATTTATGTTCATGTCCCCCCTGTATTGGATGAATTCGTTGATAATCTTGCAAATGCCATTGGGTATTCATTCAAGGAGTATGTGTCCTTCACTGAATCATTGAAGCGGAAGTTTCTAGGCAATAGCGAATCCGGTAAGGTTATTGGAAAGAAGTACTGGTGTTTGCTCTGCACTCACTTCTTGTTTTATAGCTAAACAGTCCAGGTTTTTTCGTGCTCGGGATGCCTTTGAAAGAGGAGCTAGAAAATACAAGGCAATTAATGGCATACCACCAGTGTTGATCCTCGACAACATAAGTAAGCTGGGCAAGAATAATGTGAAGTTGTTGGAGGATCTGCAGGACATCGCAAAACTCTATGCTGACCAGAGCAGTTGCGTCATTGTGTTTGTCAGCAGCGAGAGAACAGTGCCACGCTTGATAATGTGTGAGTATTATATGATATAATTTGGCTGTATTTTGTTCCTTGCGACAGCTTCTTTGCTCTACTCTAGAACGATCATCATGGTCACGCGCTGAAAAAAAACCCATTGTCATCGGAGACCTAACTAGCAAAGAGGCATTCACCTTCCTCCACAACAAACTTGGCATTGAGGAAAAGGTCACCAATCAACTCATCGAACTCTTAGGTGGCCTGATTCGTGATCTTAATGAATATGGTAATATGATAATTAGAGGCGAGACATTCGAAGGTGAGAGAGCATTTACTATCTGGACAATGATGATGGTATTTTGCATGAACGTTGTGTGAACGTTCTCATCATACTTAATATTTTGCTTTTAGAGGTTCATAAAATTGTGCTCGGTGCCGTCAATGAAAACTTTCACCAGGCTCGAATGATGCAGGGCGAAAAAAATCATGTCATTGGCAAGGTCATCATCCAAAAGTTGTTGAAAAATGAAAAAATCCATTTAGATGCATTCATCAAACTCGTCAACAACGAACAAATTGCTGATGAACTGCTACGGGCAAATGTTTTCTCATATAACCCAGAAAATAAAATGGTCACCTTACAGTCTCGCGCAACAGAAATTTTTGCAAGAGAGTCCGAAATTTTCGTTTAAAAGAGTTAGCTGTTGGTCGAAAGGAGTTTCATTTACTTTATATTGAACTGCGATTTCTTATAATCTTTAAAAATTAATAAACGCATGTTATACAATAAAACTTATTATGTGATCATATACACGAAAACACGCACACACTTTTAGTTAAGAAACAAAGTAAGCATTTTTATTATATTTTTGCATGATAAAGGAGTAAATGTAAAAAGATATCGGAGTAGCGGATTTTTCAAGGGAGGAATAAAGCATAAAATATGCCTGCCCGCTCCTAGACGTCTTTTACTATGTAAAAGTTATGGCAGTTCCTTCCCACTACTCCGCACTATCTGAGTTTTCATTGATTTTACTATCGATAAACCAATATCATCTAATGTGCTAATGTAACCATCTTTCTTCTTGATATTTGTCTTCAATTTAATTATCTCTAATAGGCATGAAAATAATAATCACTTTATAGTAACCTTTCCAATATCTACATGCAAGAACATCACCAAGTGCTTAGTATTATCTAATCATTCCCTATCAAAAGGAATCACTAGTAAAAATTAATAGCAAAAAATTATTGTCATTCCTTCCAATTCCTCGGAACATACCTTAACCGTTCGGACAAATCTTTGATAGAATTATCTTTGAATGAGATGCAGTGTAATATTGTAATAGTTGGCATTCGTGATCTTTGGAATGGGACGATTAGGAAAACAATTATAAAAGTTTTGTAATGAAGAATTGAAAAAATTAGAAAAATTGATACGTGAGTAGATAGTCAAACAGATAATACAAAGGGTAATGCCGTAATGGAAGGCTTTATCTATGATAGAATAGTGGGTATGCCATCGATCGATTTCTCATAATACCATCATTGTCTTTAAATGGTGATTGATTAACGTTCACTATTCGAATGGAATATCGTTGAAAATAAATTATATTGGCATCGTGGATATTATTTATTTTTTTATCTCTTGTTAACTTTGGAATTTACGCTTTAGATTCGTTAAATTAGCCATAAAAATATTTTCTGGAATATGAAATGGTATAGTGAACAAGTATCAAATCTGTATTTTTTTTTAATCAAAATTATAATATAGAATTTGTTAATCAAAATTAGCATAAAAATTAATTTACTTTCTAAACTTAATTATTGTTGGACTATACATTTTTGATCATAAATTAAATAGATATAAATATATTAATAAAAAGAATAAATAAATATATATATTAACCAATAATATTTAAAGCGATAATAAATATTAACTAAAGGCCAAAATAATACAAAAAAAAAAAAATGTGATGAAGAAATAAAGAGTGAAAAAAGAAATGAATCTTTTTAGCAATCATCATCAGAATCATCAGGAATTTCTAATTCCATGAGACTTGACTCTATAAAAAAGAGATAAAAAATGTAATCAATTTAATTTTTAAAAAAAATCACGCTTGGTATTATGACTATAATGTTTAGTTAATAAAAAAAAAATTCTTACCAATAATAGGTCCAGAATTAATTTTAGGCTTATTCACTTCTAACGGTCTACTTTTATAGACGGCTTGTGGATGTGTCTCGTAAGTAATAGAACTATTTTTGACAACTGAAATCTCTTGTTCTCCGGTAAGCTTTTCTATTACTTTAATTTGTTTATATAGTTCAGTAGTACAGAGCATAGATTCATTTTTCATTTTAAAAAGTGTTCCAACCAATATTTCAGCTGTCGGTCGGTTTTCAGGTACTTCGTCCCAGCATTGTTTAATTATGTCAATAATTAATTGTGGTGTTAATTCTTTGTTAATGTTTGGACGAAGACCCGAAATGATTTGCAGAGCAAGCCCATAGTCATGTGGGACGTCATTAAAAGGTGGTATTCCAGTTGCCATTTCATTCATAATGATACCAAATGAATAGATGTCCGCCGGTTGATTGTATTCCTCTCCGCATAATACCTCAGGAGCTACGAATGGTAAAACCCCAAAAATTTTATTTCTCTTGCCAGAAGATACTTTTTCAACCATTTTACTTAAGCCAAAATCTGTAATGCGAGTATAATTGGTATACATAACTATATTTCCTCCGTGCAAATCTCGGTGAGTTAACCCAGCTCCGTGAATACTACAAATACCTCTTATTATATCACAAAGAATATCTAATTTCTTATGCCAGATCAATATGTTGAATTTCTTATCCAAATATTTCCTAAGAGAACCCTCAGGACCGTATTCCATAACCATCATGAAATTACCATCTTTTGGATTGCGAGTTATTCCAAAGCAAGGAGTAATCCCAAGAGTTATTTTCGACTCGAATGATTTTACTTGAAGTTTAAGCTAAAAAAGGATCAAAATAAATAAATAAAAATAAATAGATGACGATATAATATTATCAATTAATATAAGATTTACGAGAATATTTTTACCTCGTCTATAAATTCTTTTGTCTTATTTGTAGAATCGAATAAACTTTTCAGAATAACTTTTTGGCCACTATCTCTAAACCAATCCTTATACTCATCACTCCAACAAGTGATCACACCTTCATCCCAATATGCTGAATAAACCTCACCATAACCACCTTTGGCAAGAAATTGGATTTTTGAAAATTTCTCATAGGGAATCCATTCAATTACTTTAAAATAACTTTTTGCATCAATTTGCGCTTGGAGAATAAATTCATCTACATCGGGATTACCACTTGTCCAGTTAACGGCTTGTTCTTGAAAAAGTTTTGCGTAACAAGAATTACACCAATCACGATGTGTATTTATTTGACCACATAGTTTGCATAAACCATATTCAATAGATTCGGCACTATTTTGTACTATATCCTTTGTTTCCATTATAAAACAATAACGTTTATTATACGTAAATTGTAATGGTAAAAAGGATTTGGTAAAATTTGTACAGTATTTATATATAGGGCGTTAAATAAGATTAAACCCTTATTGGTTAATGATTTATGCAAAGCACACCTCGAGTTCCATATTTAGCAAAAATCCTTAAAATTAAATTTTGGTACTAGTTGTTTATAGTAAAAATTTTTAACGTTCATAATTTGCAATTATTTATTATAAAAATTTATATAAAAGTACTAGAAGTTAATTTTACATGTTAAAAACGTACTTTTAAAATAAAATTTTCTAATTTTCTAATGTTCATACATTATAGCAAGCGTCAGTGCAATGATGATTGGGCGCTGCTTTAATGCAACCGCAAGTACACGGACCATAATCCTTAGTTGTAGGATGACCCACCGAGTTACATTGGTAAATATGATTAGGAATACAGTCAGAGTTTTCGTACACATTATTCATAGCCCATCCACATACGCGTCCTGTGGTGTAGCATGTACATGAAGAATACACATTGTTGGAGAACAAGATAATAACGAGGATCAAGACGAAGTATCGAGGATAAACCATCTTAAATTGTTGTAGAATAGCAATAATTAGGAAATTAGTATATAATTTTTTTTATAAAATGAAATAAAAAAAAAAAAAATGAAAATAAAATTAATAGAATTTACTATGAAATGTTTTAATAAAAAAAGTTTATTATTTTTCTTTTTTTATTTTTTATTTTTAAATGGATTTTGGATGAAAAGATGAGAGCGCGAAATTACCTTTTTATTTATTTTATTTAAAAGAAAATTAATTATATCAATCAAAATTTCTTCAAATTATCATTTATTCATATTATTTTATATTATTGGATGATTTAAACTATATTATAGTTTATTTATTTAATTTCAGAAAAAGTAGCAATTGCTACAGCTGGACACATAGAAACTTAGAATTCTACTAAAACGCAAAATAATGTCACTCTAGAAATCCATTGCCGTCAATTGTCAGCTAGCAAGAAGATAAATCCTCAAGCACCGCCCTACCTTTCGATCACACTCTTTAACTGAGTAAACTACGCTAAACAATTAAAGATTAAACTATATTATAGTCTAATGCGGCACGTATAATAATATTATCGGTTTGATGGGACCGTTTCATACAATTTTTATAATAAACTCCCGTTATTATCCAATAATTTTATTATTATGCTAATACATAGTAATATGAGATAACCGACCAAAATAACAATTATGTAAAATCTGCATGAACTTATGAGGATAACTTATATGATTGAGATCTAGAATTTTTCTCAGACATAAATAAGTATCACAATACTCAAAATCAATTTACGCTAAAATTACAATATTTTTTTTAACGATTATTCAATTTATTCATGATGCTAATAAAATTTTTAATTTTTTTTTAGATTTGATCAGTGAAAACTACTTGTATGAGAAAAAAAATCAATCATTTCGTCCCTAATTTGTACGAAAAAAAAAATTAATTATTTCGTGTACGAGAGAAAAACAATCATTTCGTCCCTAATTTGTATGAAATCATTTTGTCCCTAATTTGTATAAGAAAAAAAAACAATCATTTTGTCACTAATTTGTATGAGAAAAAAAATAATCATTTCGTCCCTAATTTAACTGGAGACGAAAAAAGACTATTTTCCCAACGCTATCTCCTCGCTCCAAACCTTTTGAAACTATAAATTAATAACAAGCCACTATGGAGATGTCTTGCGCTCATTAAAAAAAAATCAAATATTTAATCAGGGTTGCGCTTTGTCTCTTATATACAGCCAACTTCTGATCAAATACTTATCTTTTTGGTAAAATGGTAAAGTAATTCTTACTTTGGATGCTCTTACTTTTTGGGTTGTTATTGCTCAAATTAATTAAAATTTCGAGTATCAAAACCATTTTCGGTTTTTCCAAATATTTCAGTAAAATTGGGCTCATTTTCTTCGGATATTTTCTTTATGAGTTTTCACTTTCGGTATTCTTCTTTCTGGAAAAAGACTAGACTTTTTCTCTTCGGAATCTAGAGCAGATTGCTAGATGTTAAATAACCATCTACAATTATTAAGATTTAATAATAAAAGTATTTTAAGGATATTTTGGCATCCAGTGATCATAATCTGATGATCTATAGTTTATTTGAAAGCTCTAATTGAGACGAATCAAATGGTAGTAAGATCATCCCTATTGATCACCATCCTCGAACAAAGAGAAGGATGGTGATAAATGTGTCTTGGAAACAAAGTTATTAAAGCACCATTTAGAGCGTCGATGATGTGCAGAAAAGTAAACTCATGGACACATATAATTCTGTGGAGGTCCGATCTCCTTAATATTTAAAAATACATGGACAACTAAAATTATTGAATATAACCAATTAAAATAATAAAAAAAACAAAGCCTCATTCTGCAAAATTTTTTATACTTTTACATTTAATATAAGCTCCTTATGGGCGAAAATCTTCATGGATATCTCTCACTCAATTTTTGTGAAAGAGAAACACAATACCTCATCATCTAATTGTCAACACTAAAGAATGACTTCTTCGGATTTCAAGATTTATTGTGTCTGTCAAACTTATTAGATGAAAATAATATCAAGTACTTCGTTGAAATGTTTGATATTATTATCGATCCTCGTGCTGTATGAATAGACTCAATCTGAACTTACAGTTTGGATATTGGCCACATGATTTTATGGAACGAAATTAATGATAAAACTCAGTTCGAATACTAATACATACACAAATAAAACCTTTAGTACCCGGATCAATAATCAGATTATTTGTTATTACATTAGCTCTGGCAGTACTGTATATGATAATATTTTCAAGTAATCCTCTCATTAAATTTATCATGTGATTATCTATTTTTAACTATTTTAAACTAAAATTAAAAATTTCCCGGCTATCTATATTTACTCGGCGTGCTCGGTTGTGGGTACGTCGAGGTTTCTCTTTTCTCTTCAAGTAAGGATCTTGTGGTACTTTGGTGCTACTTGATGATGGTGTCTTTTATATTTTCTTTTCTTTTCTTCATTGAAATTGTTCGAAAATTTCTGTACTCCTCCTATGTGACATAAAATAAAATAAAATAAAATAAATCCCGGCTATCTATATGAGACCGGGAAATAAGTATAAGCACAGCTAATCACTCGCAATTTTCAATAATTAGTATTAATTTACCAAAACTAGTCAGGAGATTTTGCCGGAAAAAGTAAATTTTTTATTACAACTATACTAAATAAAGTAAATTGTGAGTTTAATGAAATGCATGCAGAAATTTGCTTGTCTGGATATTTTTTTTTGATCAATACTCATAATTTGCGTATGTTGTTATAATATATACACATGCATCGTACCATATTATTATTGTAGTCCGTCTACATGTATTTCTCGTTTGCATTGGGGGATCCATGAGAAAAGTTTTTGATGGTAGGAACAATTGTGTGACCTATCTAAAAGAAAAAGAATTTTTTGAGACGTGCCTTGTAAATGAGTTGCATCGTGTTTAATCATACTAGTTGCTTGGCAAATTCCTGTATCTAAAGTGAAACATTCTTAATCAATTTCTAACGTGTTTGGAGACGTCAAGCATCATGAGAATCCTATATACATATATAATGCAATTTTTACAGGCCTAGGCGCCTAGCAGATCAATGACAAAATAAATTAACTATTCATAATAAATATGTTCAAATACTTCGAGCGAGAAGAATATATTCGTGATCAACACTAAAATGTTGAAATATACTCTTTTATAATTGTGCATAATAACACTATTTAATAAAATAACGTATACGGATTGGACAAAACAAACGATACTATGATTACGAGTGACAAATAGTTTTACTTCTGTTTTATCAACAACTGTACGAATTCCCAAGCGTGGATAGTATGTACCCATTTTATTTTCGACACACAAAAACTACATGAGTTTACACATAAAAAATTAGGGAGAACAATACTTTATTAATGATATTATTTTTTTCGATACACTTTGTATAATACGAGATCGACAAGCTAATCACGTGATCGTTTCATCCGCCTCTTACGATAATTATAATAGCATTTCTATTACCCTTTCTGTGCAGGTTATGCTTAGTACTTTTTTTAGAACAGGCAAGACGCTTCTTTCGAGGGTTGGGATCGACACCTATATTTGTAGCTCCCGTCACTGTCAATTTTTAAAAAAATAAATTGTGTAGTATAATCGGATTTAGATAATTAATTTAGAATAGTTTGCTTAGATTATTTAATATTTTTTTAATTAATGTACTAGTATACTTTTATTTTCTGGTTATTTCTTTGTATGATCAAACTGGGGATGGAAGAATATATAGCTTATTTTGATAAATAATAATTAATTATTGTATTGTGTAATATTTTAATAATGTCTGCACGTTTTTGGTACGTTACATTGTTTTTTAGTGTCTAATACAATAATACATATTTTTTTTAGTTTATATTGTGTTAAATTATGATTGTTTATTGCAACTATTACATACTGTTTATGAACAAATTACTCAATTTTACCTAACATACTCAATTTTACTTAAAATTTATTAACCCTAGTCTAGTGCACTAACTAATGTACTAAAAATCGATATGTATATAAATATTATGTTTTGATGAATTAAAATAATAATAAATATATAATTATATATATTTTAGCAAGGGATTGCATCGATAAACAATTAATAAAATTTGAAGTATATTAAAAATATTTTTTTTTTTTATATTAACCTTTTATTGGTTATTACAACCATTAAAGTATAGGTAATAGTGTTGATTTAATATATTAATATTTTTAAAAAAGAATGACATCTCTTTATACTTTAAAACGAAGAGTATGAAGACACTCAATGGTTTCTTGTATAATGATTATCCGAATTTGGGGAGTTATAATATTGAATATCGTATCTCTTAATATAGAAATTCGATACCGTAAAAAGTACGATCGAAATTCCGAATGATTAATATCCTATAGTAAGATATTTTATACTAAAAATGTTATATGATTAACCAAGCCAAAATTATTAGACAAGAGATTGATTATACCATTATACACATTTTAATTAGTAATTATGTTATTACTTTTATAAATCGGGTTACTGCATAAATTTAACTAGTCAATTAACGGGATTGGATATTGGGCGTTTTTGCTATAAAAAGTTAATAGCCAAATTTTATGAAACCCGTTGTAATCCGGCCGGATTTTTAAAAATTTACGTAAAATAATGTAAATAAATAAAGTATCCCTTTACCTCTCACATATCATATACTTCTAATTAGTAGATCAACCTAATATTGGAATTGATGGCTCGATCTATTATTTAAATTTCGGAGCCAAGAAATTAAAAGTCGATCCATATTCCATATGCCCCTGTTTCAACTTTTACACGTGCTATCTGCGCATTATTTTTAATTATTATCATTTTATTGTTTCCGGAATTACTCATTAAAAAAAATTAGAAAAAAATTTTTAAAATTTCCTCAGAAAGAGAAAACTGTCATAGAGAAGTGAACAAGTTATCTATACATATAAGATCCATATTTCTCCTAAAAGGGAATTTTATTGTAAAATCATTGCCTGGCGGATAAAGTAAGTTATTACTAGAAACAGTCACTAACAAGTAAATAATTAAGTTCAATAATTCTAAATATGTTAAGGATTTTTTCGGACCGTTTTAGGGACCGTTGAACGCCAAAGGGAAAATTCTTCTAATTGCAAATCATTGTTTACAAATGTTCGTCATAGCTGAACCAAAAAAGGTAAAATCATCAACAAAATTCGGAGTTTTGGATCGGATGAGTATATTTGTTAATATGTTGATATTTATTATAATATCTAAATTAGCTAATTAAGTACGGATAAATTAACTTGAAAATTATTCTGTGGAGATCATTCGATCTAAGTCATCCGATATTATTTTTGTAATTTGTAATAATCAATTTCCATTTTCACGTTTATCTCTTTCGTCTCATTTTTTAAATCGTAAGATAATTAAGAAACGCCCGCTGTGATTTCCGAAATTTAGGTTAAGAGAACATAATTCTTGGCACTCATTGTCCACATATCCTGATTTTCTTGGCAATTCCTTATAAGTTTTAGAAACTTTTTCTTGGCGTGATTTTGTTTCCCGTTAAATTTAAGTGCTAGGCTACTATGATACCATATTTAAGTGCTAAAAAGGGCTATTTCTAAACTAATAATCTTTCACATCTTTACAATTACTAATTAAGGTTCTTATTATAAAATCATTGACAATGATAAGCGACATTTAAGTAATTTCATTTTAAAATATAGATTAGTGACGATCACATATGTCTATATATATTTATTTTATTTATTTGGTTTTGGTTTTCCAAATATTATATAAATGGGACATGATTTCGTTTTATTTTTTTAAAAAAAAATTTTTTCCTTCAGAACTGATCCTAAAAACAAAGAAAACGAAAAAAAATAATCAAACAAATATAGATAATTCAAAAAACGAATATATAAATTAAACGGATATATATATAATATATATATAAACAAAGTTTTTCTTTTATTCATATTCAACAACAACGAAACTTTTTGAAATCCTTTTTCGACAAAATAATTAAAAAATGCGCAACTTATTATTTTATATTTTATCTATCATTGTTATTTTATCTTTATTACACACAACGTCAGTGTATTCATACCCAGTAGGGTCATGTGATATTGAAAGTAAGTAAATAATCGTACTTTTTTTCACTTTGTAAATACGAATTGTTTTTTCTTATTTTCTTATTTTTTTTAAAAGATTGTGAAGACGAAATGGCAGAACGTGAATATAATCCAGATCCATGGTAGGTTACATAATTTATATACAATATTCATTTCATTTTTTTTATAATGAACAAACAAATTAAAAGAATAATTTAACTTAGGTCAAACGAAGAGCTAACATTGCTCGATCTTCCGTAAGTACTTATAAGATTTATATTAATTAATTTTATGAAGGTAACAAAAAAAGATTTTTTTATTTAAAGAAAATTTTTATCCTTTTCTTATTAGGGAAATATTTAATATCATGTTATAATTTATTTCAACAAATTTAATTTTATAATGATAAATAATAATAATTCATTTTTTATTTTTTTTTTTGTTCTCGTTTTCCCAAAAAAAAAAATTATTTCTAAAAAATAGAGTAAAAAACGAGCTGCTTCAAGTTCTATTAAACATATTCGTAACAAGTTCCTAATCAATAATCAATAAGGGGGGGAGTAAAGGAACGAGAAACGAAAAAAAAAAAGATAAAAAATTTTATAATATTTTACAATAATTTAATATTAGTAATAGTTAATAATAAGCGTATATTTTTATGTCAGCTTTTTTTGTAAATAATAATAAATTTTTTTTTATAATAAATCATTATATCAACAAATAATTCATTAAATTTTTTTTTTGACAAAATAATTAAATATGTTTTAAAAACATACTAAATTTACTAAATTTCTCATTGAAGTTAGCATAATTTTATAACAAACGTACATGTTTCGGCTGTTTCGCATAGATGTGATTTGATTTTAATGACTTGATTTGGATCATAAATAAAATATACTTGGATAAATTCAGTTAATTCATAATAAATGTATATGCATTTCTCCGAGATGGGAATTTTTAAATAACGGCAAAAAAAAAATGGCTTTTTTTTTGCTATACCAATATACCAATATGTCATAGCCAGTTTAAAATCCTGTTTCTCGTTCAAATTTTTACCTTAACCGTTCATAAATATGTTTATGTAATATTTACATTTATTGTCAGTTACGATTGTGGTAAATCACGTGAGAATTTTGCTTACAAATCAATCAAATGTTACTTTAACACCCTGAATCCCTTGTATCTGTCATTATTATAAAAATAAAAATAAAAAAAAAAAGTCCGACAACTTTTCTAAAATAAAAAATTTTATTTAAACGGTCTTATTATATCTCCAAAACTATTAATTTTTCTTTGTATGCCTTTTCTTAAAAAATTTATCATATTATTGTTAACTAACAATTTTATTGTGTTTCCTAATAAATATTGCACAATTTGACGCAGGGTCGCAACTTCGCAGATAATATTACGTTATTATAATCCTTTCTTCCACCTTCTATGTAAAATTTTTGAACCAAAAGAAGTTGGTCCGGATAATTTTATCCTTAATATACATATACGGAAGACAAAGTTTTAGCAATTGATCGATAAACAACAGATCAGTTTTACCGAAAACAGGTGCCACAAAGGTGATAAATTATCCTAAAAAATTCATTTCCGAACTATCAATGTAGCAGTATCACAATTGTCAAGTGTTATGAAGCGCATACTGATCAAAAGTCTGAGATTAAACCCTGGATCAAACCCCGGATTTATCTGGGATGAAAATAGATTTATCCATATATCACCCTGGATTTATCCATATTTCCCCCTGGATATATAGATCCTTGATCAGGATCCGGGATAAAATGTGGATCAGATTTGGGATAATATATAGGAAAATCCGGGATGAAATATAAATTTTTAAAATCTATTATTTTCATCCCAGATAAATCCGGGGTTTGATCCAGAGTTTAAACCCCAGATTTATCTGGGAGGGGAATATGGATAAATCCGGGATTTAATCTAGGGGTTTAGTCCCAGACTTTTGATCAGTATGGCGCTTCATAAGTGATCAATCAAATGATAGATCGTTTCACGAACTAAACTAATCGAATTATCAACAAATAATGTTAACCCTCACTAAACCCGTAATCGTTAATAACGTACAATTAAGGTGAAAATCATGAAATTCAAACATGGCTTAGTTATTTCAAAGTAGGGGCTATGTATTATGGCTTATGAAATCAGTGATATTACTACTTTCATAAGCCACTAATGAGTCAGCCCTCAAGATTTATTATTATGTTTTTTTCGATCGATAAAAAAAAGATCGGTTTGTATATTATCAAAGTTGGATTTGTCAGCGAAAACTTAGTGAAAAATTTATATATGGATAAAATAATAATTTTTCCTTTCCGTTATATTATTATAAGTCAAACACTGCCTCAGTTTATTAATAATAGGGGGAAGGTGGCTTTGTGAAAGGAGGCTATGTTAAGCATACGGAAAAGCCCTGCTTACATCGCTTACAACTGAAATTTATATTGGCGTAATCTCTTACATTAAATGATCATATTCACCGATCAAAATTTCCCGATAGGCTATGAAAAATCAAAAAAAATTATTTTATTGTTAATAATTAGTGTGGCTGCTATAATGTGGCTTTTTCAATTTTTCGCTTTCGCTACGTGTCTTCTCGCTTTCAAAAAGAGAGAATTAAATTAATTAAAATTAAATTTTTTTCATCGCCTCAATATAAATAAAGATCATTATAAGCGTGAAATAAAGGAAAGCCACATTAATTAAGAAATTTGCATTACAATAGAACTATTGAGAGATGTTAAAATGTTTTTGCATCGCCACGTTTATCTTTTTTTATATTTAAAATTGAATACTTTGTTTTGTTTTTCTTTTTCAACATTCTACACACAACGGAAAATATCTACGAATAAACGATATCTTTTACTTTCGACAATTCACTTGACAATATTTTTCTTTGATAAAATGAATAAACAGATTAATTTATTTTTATCTATCGTATTATTTTTATATTTAATCGTGATGGTGAATGCATCACCAGTTCCTTATTGGGATGGAGAATCACTTGCGCCGCCGCAGCCGCCGCATGAACCGCATCCGTGATGATAATATTGTAATTGTTATTGGAATATTTTTGAATATTTTATAACTTCATTGTCACTTTTTTTTAGAAATTTTGATTTATAAAGTTTTTCAAATTTGTAGAGAATTATATTATCGCAGTTATATTTTGATAACCATAGTAAGTAAACTTTTTTTTTTTTCCAAGAAAAATTTATATGTGTATGGGCCAATACAATTTATTATTATTTTTTCTATTTTTTTGTTTATCAGAAATTTGGTTTTCATTGGGGGCCCGCCTAATCAAATAATGATTAGAATCTTTAAAGTCGTTTGCATTCACGTATATAAGTTTATCATATTTTATATATGATTCTTTTATTACGCGATCTTTTTTTTTTTCTTTTTCTTTTTTTTTTTATTAAGATTTGGACTTTGGACAATTATATAACATATTATTATCACTTTACATCACTTTACACGCTTATACTTACTTTTTTTCTTTTTTTCTTTTCATATCAAAAAAAAAAAAAAAAAAAATTATCACATTTTAACCCTTTACATAACCAATCGATACGCATGCAATCTCAATCATTTTTGGACATTTATTCATTATTTATCATTATCATCATCATGCCGCATTTTTTTTTTCTATTCTTTTTTTCGTTGATTCGGTATCTTTTTTTGATGGTTTGATTTTTATGTATTTCTCACTTTCTTTTTATATATATCAGATATATATATTTGTTGTTTTTGCAAATCATAACTAAAAAAAAATCACACAAACCTTATTTATAGATTCTTTATATATAATAAGCACATTATAAATTAGAATAAATAACGTTATAACTACGAAAATAAAGAGAAATGCGTTTAATTTAAAAAAAAAAAAAAATCTTTTTTTTTGTCAATGTTAAATTTAACATAATAAGTTTATTGCATCATTGTATTATACGTTAAAAAAAAATTGCATATAGTGGAAATCTTTCCGAAAAATATATTTATAGCATGACAGTTTTATTGATGCATTTCTCTAAGGGGCATGAATGAAATGCAACGCTTTTAAGCTTAGCAAACATAAATATGGTGTCCTCTTTGTTTTGGACGAAATTTATTGTAATATAAAAAAATTGCGTTTACTGAAATAGTGTTATAAATTATTCAGATTTATTATTTATGGAAATCCGGTGAAGGACATATACATACAGTATGCATGCAACAATCTTCACCGTCCAGATATTTGAAAATTCCTAAACATTCCAAAGGGTTAAATATTATCCGGAATAAAGTTTTGTGATTAAAGTACAAGTCCTCAAACGTGAAATACCATCAAATTCATCCAAAAATTTTATCAAACTGCAGTAGCGGGATCAACTCAAGAAAGAATTATGCGAAGAGAATTAGATTACCTTAAGGTATTTTTGGTATTACAAAGATCCCATATATAGTTATTCCAAAGAATTGGATTTCATGTTTAATCATCATGAGATCTGTGGGAGTCATAACGCTGGTATCCGTAGCGCCATGGCGACACATTACAAAACTCTTCTTTTATTTTACCTGATATTTTAATTCTTTGTCAGTCATTTTCTCTTTAATGAGTAATATTTTATGATATTAATTAAGAGATAAGAGATCTTTTCTTTTCAATTCTCCATTTTCGGCTTCTTTATATTTTTCTTCAACCAATTTCATTGATACGCGGTCAATAATTGCACAATTATTTTTAAATTTCCTATTTATATCTATCGGAAGTTCTCTCATGGATGGAATAAAATTTGATAAATAATTAATGACAAGCGGTAGAATAGAGCCTGGGGCATTCATAAGAGAATCATAAGCTTCTGCTGAATTCATTTGAAGACGGTAATGAATTAAATTCGTAATTACAGCTAATTTCAAAAGGTCGGGACACTTAGCAAATTTTAAAGAACTCGGAAATATTCGGTAAAGCTTGATATAAAATTTATACGCCAACTTTGGAGTACTGTTCCGAGAATGGTGGTATAATTTTATCTTATTTTGAGCTTTACCGAATATTTCCGAGTTCTTTAAATTTGCTAAGTGTCCCGACCTTTTTGAAATCAGCTGTAAATCCTACGAAAAAAAAAATATTATAAACGCGTAGAATGTGAAAACATCAACATTAAAAAATTATTATCTTACCAACTAGGCCAATTACCTTAGAAGATTTTTAATTAGTGATTATCATATTATTAATTAGTTGAATAATTTATCAATTCCTGTATTTTCAAAGGTATATGGATATTGGTATTTGTTTTAATAAATACTGTGTTAACACGTCGCGTTTTACGTGTTTTAATATTAGGCTGAGCAGGCTGAGTTTGTAAAACATTTTTGTCATCATTCTAGTATGAGTCATGAAAAAACGCGAAAATATTATTTTTGTATTACGAAAAAATGATTGATTACATCATTTTTTAATAAATAAATAACTTTTATATAAAGGAGTATTTAAAAAACTCATGCTTTTTTATTGTTATTTTGAAGCCATTTTTGACTTCGAAAATTTTTTCTTCTATACAGTTTTACGCTTTCAACTAAATTTTTCTCTCCTTCAGAAGAATAAGTTTAGCGGTTAGTAATTACTTTTTTTGGCTTCCTTTTTCTGAAATAATGGGTATTAATAATGACAATAATTTTTCTACTATCCAACGACAATATTCTTATCTTTTTTAACACAAAAATATAATGTCTTTTTCTTATAGTTTTCGGGATACCTACTTATTTTTTTTGGTAATTTCCTAAATAGGAACCTTGACCAGAATTGCGTAATCCCCGTTTTGGAAATTGGACAGAATTTTTAATTTTTTATTCCTTCTAAAGTAAATCGCTTTTACTTGGAAAAGAAATTTTCCTTTGCACTTCTATTTTGACGTCTTAAGACCCAAGAACATTAAGAATCCTTTCCACTATAAATTTTTTTCTATCTGCAATGAAATACTAAATACTTCTTTTTTTTTCTTTTCTTCAATAGATCTTATGATGATTAAACCTAAAGGAAGAAAGTTATATCACTGCTGCTGGTGTAACAAAAAAAAAATTGAAAATAATACTAAGGTACGATTTATCATTAAATTTGTGAGGGTTTGAAAAGCAATACCCAAGTGATTCCTATCAATTACTGTATTAAATGAGTTCACTTAAGGGGGCTCAGGCGCGTATGCATGTACTTGATGGAACATGATTTAGATGGTGGATTTTAAAATCCCCTCTTGAGAAGTCTATTGTTTTGTTTAGGCAGAACGATGCTCAACAGTCATTTTATGACATCTTTTTCATGTGTTCAGTTGTTTTCATTGAGGATTTTTTTGGTTTCAGAAAACTGGAAGCACTTCGTGGCCACAGTTATACTGTGAACGTCCTTTTCTGTCTCCAGGATTTCCAGATGATTACAGCAATGTCCATACGCTTGGCTATTGCTGCATGAATAACAGGATGACAGGTCATTGTTGTAGTACTTTGTGATAAACTTAGGAATGCTCTGACGCTGGCATTTATGCTTTTTCTGAAAGGGCGTCTTACATATATTTCAGATTAAGCTAAATGTTTCTGTTATCATGCCAATCATTCATGTTTTTTTTGGTCAATAGTACTCACTTTTTTTTTGATTACAGAAATCTATATAATTCAATTACATAATGATCACCTTAAAATTTGCTGTGATATCTTCCTCTGCATGATAAAGTTGCAATTTTTTTTGGTCCATAATAATATATTGCTTTGTAAGAGCCTATAGTATGAGTTTGGAAGTATGTATGAATTTCTTTTATTACAAAATTGTAACAAATTACACAATTCTAATGTTTTTAACAATTTTTAATGATTCTTATTTGGTTGTTTATATTAAAAAACAGGCATGTTTTATCTGTAATGAAATACTAAACACTCCTTTTTTTTCTTTTCTTCAATAGATCTTATGATGATTAAACCTAAAGGAAGAAAGTTATATCACTGCTGCTGGTGTAACAAAAAAAAAATTGAAAATAATACTAAGGTACGATTTATCATTAAATTTGTGAGGGTTTGAAAAGCAATACCCAAGTGATTCCTATCAATTACTGTATTAAATGAGTTCACTTAAGGGGGCTCAGGCGCGTATGCATGTACTTGATGGAACATGATTTAGATGGTGGATTTTAAAATCCCCTCTTGAGAAGTCTATTGTTTTGTTTAGGCAGAACGATGCTCAACAGTCATTTTATGACATCTTTTTCATGTGTTCAGTTGTTTTCATTGAGGATTTTTTTGGTTTCAGAAAACTGGAAGCACTTCGTGGCCACAGTTATACTGTGAACGTCCTTTTCTGTCTCCAGGATTTCCAGATGATTACAGCAATGTCCATACGCTTGGCTATTGCTGCATGAATAACAGGATGACAGGTCATTGTTGTAGTACTTTGTGATAAACTTAGGAATGCTCTGACGCTGGCATTTATGCTTTTTCTGAAAGGGCGTCTTACATATATTTCAGATTAAGCTAAATGTTTCTGTTATCATGCCAATCACTCATGTTTTTTTTGGTCAATAGTACTCACTTTTTTTTTGATCACAGAAACCTATATAATTCAAATCACATAACGATCACCTTAAAATTTGCTGTGATATTTTTCCTCTGCATGATAAAGTTGCAATTTTTTTTTGGTCCATAAGCTTTGTAGTAAGAGCCTATAGTATGAGTTTGGAAGTATGTATGTGTATGAACTTCTTTTATTGCGAAATTTGTAACAAATTACACAATTCTAATGATTTTTAACGATTTTTAGTGATTCTTATTTGATTGTTTATATTAAAGAACAGGCATGTTTTATCTGTAATAAAATACTAAATACTTCTTTTTTTTCTTTTCTTCAATATAATATTTTAGATTATGACATTTTTATTAGCAGGACATAAAAAAACAAGTATAGCAACTTGTTGGGCTTTATATTTCCCAGAATATCCACATGAGCAAGACTTATTGCGTGAAGAATTGGTTAAAGCTTTTTCTGATAAATCAAATTTCAATCCTACATCTGATGAAATTAATTCTTTGGAATATTTAAATTGCGTAGTTAAAGAAACTTTAAGAATAAATTCCCCAAGTACGAATTTAATTTTTTTAATTCTTTTTTATATCATCTTATTAACTACGTAATTTTATTTTAGTTCCTGCTACTAGTCGAACTTATACTAAAGATGAAGATTTGGGGGATATCACATTCCAAAGGTATATTTTTATATTTTTTGCCAAAAACTTTTAAATTATTAATTTGATCTTTTTTTTTATTATTTAAAATAGAATACTATAATGTTAGTTGCGATTGAAGCACTTCATAAACTGCCTGAAATTTGGGGTCCAACAGCTGCTGAATTTGATCCAAAAAGATGGTTGGATCCTTCCTTAATTAAGAATGTATCAAATCTAAACTATTTGCCTTTCCTTACTGGTACAAGTGCTTGTATAGGCAATAAAGTAGCTTTGACTGAATTTAAAATATTATTAAGTATGTTAGTTAGGATATAGTATCCCGTGTCATAACCGGGACTGTTACTTAACAGGCTTAGGTAAACGTTATTCTTTTTTGTCGATGATCAATTCTAACCTGTATACCACAAGATAAATTAGAAAGTGAACGTTCTTGATATATTTAACCAAATTTACTGTGCTTGTTCATAACAAGTTTATAATTTAAAGCGATTTTATTAAGATCTATACTAGAAAACATGATTCAAATTTATTCGGATTGAGCGAATTGGAATTATACAGGAGCGTATACATAATCATTATAGGTATATACTTTTAGTTGGCGAAGTAAAAAAATAATTCAATATACTTGTAATAATGCGTGTCCAATAAATTATACATGAATAAATATATTCAATTTTATTTCTACGAAATTTTGTAATAATATTTAATCGAAAAATATTAAGTCTGTCTTCATTGAAAGATGGTTAAGTAAGGAAATATGATATATTTTACGAAACCGAGTTTTAAAGCAAAGGTTTTCAAATCCGGTAAAAATGAAAAATAAGAAATAAAGCGAGATGTAAATATAACACAAAACACTTGGAAATTTTCTATTTATCATCAATTTAATAATGATCTTTTATTCGTGTTCTTTAGAAAAAAAAATTTTAGTGACTATTTATTTAATGTCACCAAATTTCCAAAACAAGTAAATGTTCTCACTGTTTATCCTTTTAAAGAATAAGTTGAACACGAATCAATTGAAGATGCAGAAGCCACTATAATAAGCCTCTAGAAGATATTGACAAAGCGAATTGAAATTTAAAAACGAATGGATTTCCAAATGGGAATTACACGTCAAAAATAAGTAGTTAGAAAATATAAATATAGGACATTTTCGTCTCAACAAATCATTAAAGAACTAAGTAATTTCTTTTCACAAAAAATAAAAAAATTTAATCTTACTATGTTAGTGAAATCATTTTTAATTCCCACTATTGTCTTTTCGCTTATTCTAGTATCGTCAAATTTTGCTGCTGAACATGATTTTGATTACGAGGAAAAAGGTTCAGAGCATTGAGGACAGAAGTGTAGAGAAGGAAAAGAGCAATTCCCGATTAATTTTATTACTAAGACTGACCATGCAATTAATCTACCTAATGTAAATGATATACAAAATACACCAAATGTTAATTATATTAATGAAAAAGGATGGTCACACTGTTGTAACTGAAACTGAAATTTAACTGAATTTAAAATTCAGATACGGGAATACTTGGAAAAGTTAACTGAAATTTAAAATTCAGACATCGGGACTTTATCTGAAATTAAAATTCATATAATTTAATTTCAGATAATATTGTAACTGAACTTCCAATTTGTCTGAATTTAAAATTCAGCCATTTTAATTTCAGATAGCTTCGTATCTGAAATTCCAATTTTATCTGAAATTAAAGTTCAGACATTTTTAATTTCAGATAACCTCATATCTGAATTTAAATTTTATCTGAAATTTAAATTTAGATATTTTAATTTCAGACAACCTTGTATACTAGGAAAACGGAAACCGTTAAAGTCCATCGCGTTTATTTACTCGGTATCTTTTTTATTGATTACGATATAAAAAATACGTAACACCAAAATAAAATAAGCCGTGTTACAAAATCATCAGTGAAAAGTGATACATAATCAAAAATGGAAAAAGCAGGGGTAATCAGCGAGGTGACGTCAGCGGATGGAAGGAA